>JAGDQO010001429.1:0-11292 GCA_018342035.1 Solanum appendiculatum
TTGAGGTACCTCATGGCGAAAAAAGATGCTAAACCAAGGCTGTTCTGGTGGATTCTATTGCTACTAGAGTTTGACTTCGAAGTTCGAGCTAGGAAAAGAATAGAGAATCAAGTGGCTGATCACCTATCCAGATTAGAAGATGAAGCTATGCAGAAGTTGGCTGATGGCCTGGGGATTAATGATGGCTTTCCAGATGAACAGGTATTAGCTGCTTCTTTTGATCTTATTTCGTGGTTTGCAGATATTGCCAATTATTTGGCTAGCAATGTGGTGCCCTCGGACCTATCATTCCACCAACGTAGGAAGTTCATGGCTGATGTGAAGAAGTATTTTTGGGAGGAGCCCTATTTGTTTCGTATCTGTGCTGATGGGATTATTCGTCGTTGTGTGCCCGAGGTTGAGATGATGAGTATATTGGAAGCTCGCCATTTATCCCTTGTTGGTGGTCATCATAGTGGCATCCGTACTTCTCACAAGATCTTGCAATATGGGTATTACTGGCCTACAATTCACCAAGATGCTCATGATTTGGCCAAGGCATGTGATCGATGCCAAAGGGAATGAGGTGTTTCAAGAAGGCATGAGCTTTCTATGAATCCAATACTAGTCATTGAACTCTTTGATGTACGGGGCATCGATTTCATGGGCCCGTTTGTGAGTTCGTATGGCATGAAGTACATCCTGGTAGCTGTTGACTATGTGTCAAAATGGGTGGAAGCTATATCGCTTCCAAACAATGAAGGTAAAAGCGTCACCGCCTTTCTCAAAAAGAACATATTCTCCAGGTTTGGTACACCAAGGGCCATAATTAGCGATGGAGGTTCCCACTTTTGTAATAAGTTGTTCAAAGCGTTGCTGGAAAAGTATGGTGTTCGTCACAGTATAGCAACTCCATATCATCCACAGTCGAGTGGGCAGGTTGAAGTGTCCAATAGAGAGATTAAGCAGATTCTGTCAAAGACTGTGAATGCAAACCGCACTGATTGGTCAAGAAAGCTCGATGATGCTCTATGAGCTTACCGCACGGCATTCAAAACTCCCATAGGTATGTCTCCTTACCAACTTGTTTTTGGAAAATCATGTCACTTACCTGTAGAGCTTGAGCACAAGGCGATGTGGGCACTCAAGAAGCTGAATCTTGATTGGGGTGCTGCATCCAGTCAAAGGATGACGGAGCTGAATGAGATGGATGAGTTTCGTCTCAAAGCTTATGAGAGTTCAGCCTTGTACAAGGAAAAGATGAAGAAGTACCATGATCAGAAAATAGAAAAGCACAGTTTTGCTCCTGGTGATATGGTCCTCCTCTTTAACTCAAGGCTGCGGTTGTTTCCTGGCAAGTTAAAATCAAAATGGACGGGTCCATTCAGAGTTGTCCAAGTGTTTGCCCATGGCGCCGTTGAACTTGAAAACACGGAAGGGACAAAATTCAAAGTGAATGGCCAGAGGATCAAGCTATATGTAGGCCATCAGGAGACGGTAAATGAGCTAATTGAGATATGGGATCTTGTTGAAGTCTGAGTAGGCAAGACAACTGCGTCGTGCCGCGACGTTAAATCAAGCGCTACTTGGGAGGCAACCCAAGCTGTAGTTTTTTGCCAAGTTAGGATTTCTCTGTGTAATTTTTTGTTTTGTTATGTTTTTCTTTTCTTCTTTTTGAGTCTTAATATTGGCTAGAATAGGTTAGTATAGGGTCCGTGTCAAAAAGAGTCAATAGAAACAAAAGGAAGCCCTAACGTTTGTGACGTGTGCAGGAAAATAAGACAGGTTTTGCAGAACATTAAGTGCAGAAGGGTCTATGGGTCCCATCTACGGAACGTAACTCAAATGACGAATTGTAAATGGCACCCGTAGACTTAAATATTCTGGAGCAGTTGCAGCTTTAAGTCTACGGTTGCACAGTACGAGCTATACATCATTCTACGGACCGTAGTCTGCATCCATAGACCCCAAGTATGTTTTAAAATTTTGTCAAGTGTTAAGGCCCATTGACGGTTCGTCGAACCACCTACGCCCATCGACGGGAAACTGTAGAAGGCAGTCAGGGTTTAAAATTGACCCGACCCATGGGTTAAAATTATAAAAACCCCATTTTTAAAATTCCTCCCCCATTTCCCTCTACTCCCAACCGTTACACCCCTTCCACTTTCCACCCCTCCATATACCAAACATCCTTTCATTCACCCCCTCCCCCATCTACATATACTCCCCACCAAATCACTCTTTCTCTCCTTCTTTTTCAATCTTTTTTCTTCCATTTTGTTTCTTTTCTATTCCACCACGTCCACTATTTTTATTCATCATCTCGTGGGTTCGGAGTTTTCCTCTTGCGTAGTTACGACGCTTTCATACATAACATAAAAGGTATGTGTTTTGTTGGCCATTTACTTTAATTACCAAACTGGAAATTGGCTTGGTCTGTGTCATGGAAAGTCACTTTTGTGCGAAATTGTGATTGTGTGTAGTTTTTAATGTTTATGAGGTGTTTTATGATAAGGGAAATTGAGTAATTGCTTTAAACAATGCATGAAGTTGGTTTTGTTTGAATTTTGGACCGAGGGGTTGCCTATTTTAGTGATCAATGCATTAGAGAGTATAGTTGAAGCCTTATGATTACATTATTACTTGATTCTATGATTGTTTGGCTTGATATTGTGGTGTTTGCTAGGTTAGAATTGTGTTTGTGAAAAAAACTTGGTATGACTGACACTGTGTGGTCGACGACCATTACCTACGGTTCGTAGGACAACCTACGAACCGTAGGTCCCTCCCGTCAGTCAGTCTCCCCAGATTAGGCAAAGTTATTTTTGACGGTTTGATCTACTACCCGTAGATCCATTGATGAACCGTCCTACAAATCATCAATTGAACTTCAGAAAGTTGAAAATAGGACTCCCATATCTACGGTCTGGTCTACGGTCCGTAGTTCCTTCCCATAGATACCAAAAATAGTGGCAACAATTTGTTTTCTTTTCTTGCTTTCCTTTGCTTTGCATTTTTTTCCTAGTTAGTAATGATGGCTCTACAGGTACAATGCCTCCGAAAATAACACAACACTATAAACGGAAGGCTACTACTTCTGCTCCTGCACCAGCTCCTCGGGCCCAACGTCGGTTGCTCATAGATGAGGATTCTGCGGAGGAGCGGAGCGGGTCTGAATATGACCCACCCTTGGGGGCCAGCTCCCCCAGGTCACCCCAGACCACTGGGCAGCAGGCCAGTCAGATGGCTACAACACAGATACCAGAGCAGTATACTTCCGGAGGAGAGGAGAGCACTTCCCAGTCTGACGAGGAAGTACATAGTTCGAGCAGGGGTGGAGAGGCCTCTCCGACCGGAGTTGCCCCTATCCTCCCACCAGTGGCCCCATCCGCTGCCCAGTCTGAGCCTGTGTCCACTTCAGGGTCGGAGTCTGATTCCGATTCTGCCTCTGGGACCGGTTCGGGTGATGACGACCTTGGCGAGGAACAGCTAATTCGGGTTGCAGGAGAGCCCAACCTATGGTGTGTCCCGTGCATGTTTCGTATTTATCAAGAAGCCATCCTGCAGAATTCCCAAAACAAGTCCGCTAGGCAGATAGAGGAAGAGCGGCGGGTTCTTACAGGTAGCCTTCACACTATTCCCCAGATACATGAGCTGTTCAGGAAGCATCGCTGTGAGTGGATGGCTGAGACGCTTACTAGGTATAGTCCGATCATGGTCTGTGAGTTCTATGCTTCCTATGCTGCCACTATCCTAATGACTTTGCCACGGCGGGCAAAGCCATTAGAGCAGCCACCACTCCAGTCTACCTTAGTCCGAGACATTCCCGTTGACATTTCTGAGGCCACACTACGCCGTTTTATTTACGGCCCTTCACATGCTCAGCCTATCAACACGGTCGAGTTTGATTATCGGATGCAGCAGGTCCGCGGTCGAGCTATGAGAGATGCTGCGCAGCGAGAGTCCTTGCTGAAATGGGTGGCTGGCCACATTGCTGAGCAGGGAGTCCATGTTGAGTGGGTTCGAGACATGACCCTGCCGATTAAGAAGGCCACACTTAGCTTTGCAGCAAAATTCTGGTGGTCTATCGTACGTACCCGGTTGTCCCCTACTATGGCGGATAACCAGCTGACTTGGGACCGGGCTGTGATGGTTGCCTGCTTGATGGCTGGCCATGAGATTAATTTTGCCAGTGTGCTCATTGCGGTGATACATGAGCGTGCCTTCTGAAAGACGACGACTTTACCCTTTCCTTGCCTCATTTTTAGGTTGTGTCGTGAGGCGACAGTCCCATTCTATTTTGCTGATTCATACGTTACGGTGTCTAAGACTGTGGATATTGGTCTTATCCGAGATGACACCAACCCTGCCGCACCGCGCAGGGGTATTTCGATGGAGCTACCACTCATGGGAGAGTCCTTGGCGCCCGAGCAGGTTGATGTTACAGCCCCCGCACCTGCAGATATGCCACAGGGGTCCGTGCCCCCACCTACTTCTTCAGCTTCTACAGCAGGCACACCCCGGGCTCCACCTACTACAGGGGCTGCCCTACTCCCCATCACTAGAGTGAGCCGGTTAGAGGCTCAGATGGCGGCTCTTCTACAGCATATTCGCCCGTGAATGCAGAGATCGATAGAGGAGTCCGAAGCCCGGATCGAGCGGATGGTAGATTCGAAGATACTAGCAGTTAACCGGTGGATTTATGCATTCGAGAGCCGGATGATGGAGAGGTCTCAGCCTGGGCCTGTGGTTGATCTGACGGCCTTCCAGTCGGAGTTAGCCAGTCTCCGTGCTGACCTTACCGCCCTGGCTTCTACGGAGATTATTGTCCCGACACCTACACTAGAGCTTGATGCTGATGATCTTTTACGGACTGCACTGTTTGGGAAAGAGCAGCGGGCTACTGAGCCCTCTCGTGGGGCAGGTAAGCGTACCCGTGCTGGCCTTAGCACTGAGGGAGACCCGGATGAGGTGCGGTAGGCCCGCAAGAGAGAGAGACGGGCTCTAGAGACTGCCCAGCGCCAGTCATTGATTGATGAGCAGATGCGCCAGGAGCGCGAGCGGGCAATGGCAGCAGGTGCGTCTGGTTCGGGGTTTGCTACTGATGGTGCACTCCACACTACTACTATGGGTACTACTGATGATGCCCTATTTGATGATCTCGTGGGTTCCGTGCTACCAGATCCACCAGCACTTGAGTGAGCGCTTATGCGCCACATGTTTGTCTCACCCGATGTTTTTACTTTTCTTGTGCATTGAGGACATTGCACTATTTTCTTCGTAGGGGTGGGGCGAATGGGTTTGGCATTAATGTGAAGTCTGAGTAGCATAACTTATAAATCCTTCCTTGGGGTTTTCTTGCCTGTGTTCTTTTTCCCTAAGGAACTGTTCAAATTTCTGTTGAACCGGCATGTTTAGGATTGTGATTGTGTATAAGTAATCTGGAAATAAAGCATGATGGCGTTAGTAAGCATGAAACTGATATCCCTCCAATTTTAATTTTTTTTTGCTTTGTGCTGTGAATGTGAATTGAATTGAATGAGTTGAATGTGTTGGATCTTTGCATGAAATGATGTAGTATCGGTATGACACTATTACTTAAGCTATAGCATTAACTGGGTTCATTGGTGATTCGATAATTGCAACAAGGTGTCATATGTGTGTGAGAGTTTTGATGATTCATATGAGATGTGCCAATCTAGAACTTGCCATGTTAGTCTTGCTAAGGTAATTTGAACTGAACACTAGGAGGTGATCATAGGCCATTGATTGTTTAAGTCCACTCAAAGCCTAAAATGAATCAACAAATCCTGTGTGAAAATCTTTCCCTTTGATCCAAATGTTTGAGCCTAACGAATACCATTCTTTCTTTACATCCAGTTCACCTTCTCTTCAAAGTATTGTGAAATATTTGTTTTGGCCCTGGTCCCTCCGTGGACATCGTGTACCTCAACATAGGCCAAAAGCCTAAGTTGAGGGTGGCTACTGCAAAGTACCTGAATTTTGGCCCTAGTCCTTTTTAAGGATAATGTGTACCTTAGCCCACACTAAATGTGTAAGTTGAGGGTGGCGATTAAGAAGGAAAGCAAGAAAAACAAGTGTATGAATAGAGTTGTGTGTAAACCAAAGGAAGCAGAGAATGAATGAATGACAAAAAGTCAAAGAAAAAAAAAAGAAAAAAAGAGTGACATGAATCAAAAGCTGTAATAATAAGTCACACTCAAGCTGATGAAAGTCTTAGGGAAAAGAGTATGAAGTGCAAAAAAAAAATGAATGAATGAAAAGCTGCAGAAAAAGAAAGGTAACAAGCCAACTTAGATGTCAAGGAAGGGTAGGTCAAACTCAATTAATATCCCGATATACCACACCTGACCCCGAGCTTACGTTACAAGCCAATAAAGTCCTATAGTGATTCTATTAGGAAGTTTCCAAAGCCAAAGTAAAGAAGATAAGGGCAAGCCTATGGTATTGTGCACATATTGTATTGAATTTGTTCTGAGTGTAAGTGTATACTAAGTCCCGAGATTGATAAATCAAAATTATGTGTGAAAAAGGGGATTTCTTTGTAGTGAGGGCACAAGTTGTGATTATTGGAAAGTTGATGCCTTGGTAAATTGCTAGATGTGTATGTATGTGTGTCTATTGGTACGTCGATGTCATGTATTTGATCCTTATGAGTTAGCTTGTTGGGTTTGCAAAGAATGCGCACTTAGTTGGGAATGAATAAAGAGGAGGAAGATTGAGGTAATTGCTGTGTGATTGCTTGAAGTCCGGGTTGCTTGTAAACTTGTGTCGTTTAGAGTCTGTTTTGTTGCTTGAGGACAAGCAAAGATTTTAAGTTGAGGGTGTTGATGTACCATAAGTTTACGGTACTTTTGATGCATTAAATTTAGAATTTTGCATGATACTTAAGTGGTTTGGTATTAGATTTGATGTTATTTGTGCTAAATTTACAGGGAATAGGCTTTTGGAGCAGTTGAGGAGAATAATGCAGCAGCAGTTGATTTGTTGGTGATGAACGAGATAGTCTACGGACCGTCAATGACTTGACAGGTCGTTAGTTGGGGTCGTAGGTTCAGGAGCCTGAAGAAATTGGCCAAGTATGGAATGACGGACCAAGATGACGGTCCGTATATCCTGCTACAAATCGTAGATGCCCAACCATAGAAAACTTCAGAGAGGGTCGCCTGCAGAACTTGAATGACGGAAGAACAGGACGGGTCGTACATGGAATGACGAATCATAGATCAGAACCGTAGAAAAAGCCCTCAGGATTTTGCACAACTGCTGATTGACGGTTGGAACCTACGAGCCGTAGGTTGATAACCGTAGACGACACTGCCCAAGTCGAATTTCCCCAGATTTCCTTTTCCTTGTTTAATTAGGATTTATTTTCTATATATACCCTATGTAAACTTCGTTTTAGGGTTGTTGACTATTGCTTGAATATTAAGTTACTACTTTGGGAATTGTTTTTCATCTTTGGAGAGGATTAATTCTTAAAGCTTGTTTATGCAAAGTACTTTTGATTTTCAATTAAAGATTGTGGAATCCATCTCTATTCACTATAAGTTCATGATTTCTTCAAACCCGAATGTGAATTGTGATCAAACAAGCATGAGTAGCTAAATTCCACAACTAGGGTTGTGGGAACCATGAGTAATTAACAAAAGTAAACTTAATATTGTGTAATTCTTGAATGTGTTTATGCATGCTTTTGTAAATCTCTTTGCTTAGAACGTTTTCTAATGGTTGCAAACATTAGAACATCTCCTAATTCTTGCGAACCCGGTATAGGCAGTAATAAACATCTAAGAGATTATACAACAGAGATTTAGTCGTTGATAATCCGCTATCTAATAACCCAACCTAGAAATAGATGTGGGTTAATCTGGGTCAAAGGTAAGGGTTGGAAAATCAACACACGTAGACGGACCAAGTTGCGGAGTGAAATTCCCTATTTAGAGGACCAATCACTTAGGGATACATAACTTACCGATCATGCATGCTAGACATTGAAAAGAATTACCATTGTTAGGTTTACTGCGTTAAGAATTTATGGGGAACACGTAAACCCTAGTTTCATTCTCAGATTGATATCTTAAAACTGCAAGTTTTGTGTTTTGGTTACTTGTTACAAATCGAATCGTAAATTATTATTTCTTTCAATTATTGCAAATCTTCCCCCCCTTTTTACTTCTTCTAGAAATAATCTGACTAAACATACACTTAATCTTAATTAGCCTAAGTCTGAACCATATTCCTCGTGGGATCGACCCTCACCTCTGTTAGGTTCTATATTTGACAAGCGACCGCTTATACCTCCTTAGGGAGGTGTAGTTTGGGTGTCATCATGGTACTAGTGACAAATGGAAATAGAGACATCCGTTATTGAGTGTGATACCTAACTACTTAAGGGTTATCAGTTTTTTTCACCTACTCGGGTAATAAGGTTTGATATTGCATTCACATTTGAGAAACCAACTGACTGTTACTACGGACGCTTGAGTTAGGCATTGTTTAAAAGGAAAACTATAGTGGTGGATCTTTGGTAAGATTGTCAAGACCCAAGGTACCCCCTAGACGTGACATGGCGTACAAGATCCCGAAAGGCCTCATACAAGCCACTTAGCATACATACATACAAGATTATAGAGATTTGAGAGTTCAAAAGATAATATCATATCAAAGCTTTTAAGAAAATAGCGGAAGTCTACATCTCATGTCTCAAAGCCAATCTACCATAAGAAAGAGAAATAAAGTTTTGGGACGTAACCCAATACAATACCAAAATGAAAGAACATACAAGTAATAACAACTAGGCTATGTCCTCGAATGGATGAGGACTCACCAAGTCTTCAACAATTCTAAGCTCTAGCCACGAATAGATGGAGAATCGACGAGCCCTACATTAACAAGTCAATGTAGGCAAGAGTATGCGTTAGTACAATCAAGTACCAAGTATGATAGCAATGCACAAAATCATTTAAAACATGCTAAAACGGGACATTTTCATGACATGCAATGACCAAGCTAAACATGATAAAGGTTAGAAAACATAAGTCGTAAATCATAGTCAATGCAAGTTAAACATACTTAAAACACTTGTGAAATACTTTGAAAGGTAACTTTAATTCATTGTTGTGGGAAGTGAGTCTTAACCGACATAGACCATGTGAGCTATAACATGAAATCCGGTGTTCTCCTTACACCGAAAAAGGGTTGCCTTACTTGCCAAGGTAAGACCTTAACTTCTAGCTTACGTGGATCCACTAGCTAATGTCTACTTAAAGACAGTCATCCTATGGTGGCACATAGTTATGGGATAAAGAGATTGCTTTTGGAGACCCAACCTCTATTAACGGGAGAGCCTCCATTTAGAAAACTCGGCCTCTACTAATGGGAGAGCTTTCACTAGAAACCCGGCCTCTACTAGCGGGAGAGTTTCCATCTCAATATCTACTCGCTGCTAAGCATAATTCCCACGGATTAGTCATAGTCTTAACTTTTCATATCATTAGAAGACAAGGGTGGTCTTCTCTTATCTTATCATTAGGATAGCTCCTTAACCTTAGATTCAAGTTTTAGTTGAGAAAACCTTTCAACAAGTTATGAATCCTTACATGTGAGAAAAATCCTTTCACATTCATAGATTGAGTAACATGTGAGAAAACCTTTCACAACTCAACACCATCTTCAATTAAACTTCAATCTAAAAGCAATTCATAAATCATCCTAATTTCCATAATTGCACATGCATACTTCATAAAATCCATTTTTCATCATTCATCAATTTCATCATGAATTATAGCTTTTGAAATCATAAAACATGCATGAGTTCACATAAACTTCATAAATTCCATCTTCTTCATAATTCAACCCATCATCAATGCATAAATATCAAAATTAGGGGAATTCATCTTAAAATATGTAATTCAACTCAATTCTTACTTAGAAAACCATAATTGAAAGTAATTTGATCATGATTGAAGGAACCCACATCATAGAAGAAAACCCTTAAATCAAATTGGGAATTTGATACTTTGAAAATTGGAGTTTTTAGGGATTCCATGGAGGAAAGGGCACCATGAATGAACACTATCATACCTTAGGGTCTTAATTCCTTAAGCAATTGATGAAGAAAATCTTGATTTCTTAAACCGCAACACTACCCATAGATAACCGACTAAGAGCATCCGCCACCACGTTAGCCTTGTCGGGGTGATAGAGGACACTCATGTCATAGTCCTTTAACAACTCAAGCCACCTCCTTTGGCTAAGATTTAGATCTTTTTGGTTGAACACATATTGCAAACATTTATGGTCGGTAAAAATGTCAACATGCACACCATACAAATAATGCCTCCAAATCTTTAAAGCAAACACAACCGCCGCTAATTCTAAGTCATGAGTAGGATAATTCTTTTCATAAATATTGAGTTGCCTTGAAGCATAAGCAATAACTTTCAATTTTGCATAAGAACACATCCTAGCCCAATTCTCGAGGGGCATCACAATAAACCACAAAACCATCAGACCCTTCCGGTAGAGTCAATATCGGAGCCGAGGTAAGTCTATCTTTCAATTCTTGAAAACTCTTCTCACATGCTTCGGACCAACTCAACTTAACCTTCTTTTGAGTCAAAGTCGTCAATGGGGAAGCAATCGAAGAAAACCCTTCAACAAACCTCCTATAATAACCGGTCAAACCCAACAAACTATGAATATCCGAAGGTGATAGAAGTCTAGGCCAATTCTTAACCGCATCCGTCTTCTTAGGATCTACCTCAATACCCTTATCGGAGACAATGTGACCAACAAAAGCCACGGACCTTAGCCAAAACTCACATTTACTAAACTTTGCAAAGAGCTGATGGTCCTTGAGAACTTGCAATACAATCCTCAAATGATCGGCATGCTCATCTTCACTCCTTGAGTAAATCAAAATATCATCTATGAACACGATCACAAACATGTCAAGGTATTGTCTAAACACCCTATTCATCAAATCCATAAATGCGGCCGGAGCATTTGTCAAACCCAAACGACATCACTAGGAATTCATAATGGCCATATCTAGTCCGGAAAGCCATTTTCGGAATATCATCTTCCTTCACCCTCAATTGGTGATAACCCGAGCGAAGGTCGATCTTAGAGAAGTAACTAGCCCCTTGAAGTTGATCAAACAAGTCATTTATTCTTGGAAGAGGATACTTATTCTTAATGGTAACCTTGTTCAATTGGCGGTAGTCAATGCACATACGAAGTGAACCATCCTTCTTCCTCACAAACAAGACCGGAGCACCCCATGAA
>JAGDQO010001430.1:0-42074 GCA_018342035.1 Solanum appendiculatum
GAAGGACAAGGTTGTTGTTAGCAAGGGCAGTGCTCCCGTAATCGATGTTACCCAGTATGGTTACTTCAAGGTCTTGGATAAGGGTGTTTTGCCGGAAAACTAGGTTGTGGTGGTGAAGGCTAAGCCTATTTCAAAGAATGCTGAGAAGAAAATTAAGGAGGGTGGTGGTGCCGTTGTGCTCACTGCTTAGGTTTGCTTTTCTTAGTAGTTTTCGATATTCATATTGCCGATCTTAACTTGTTTGGGATTAAGGCTTAGTTATCTTCAGTTTTGTTTTTGACTATTAAGAGATGGTTAAACTTGATATCACTGTGTGTTTTTGCTTTGAAATACATTTGGATATTAACTAAAAAAAAGCTCTTGAGGGAAATAAATAATGCTTACATCAGCCTACTCCACATTGATAGCTCAAATATACTATCTATGGTACACATAAAAAATTAGGAACTTAATCAGAACCTCGTCTGAGCACATACGATCACAGGTATAACTCTTAATCCTCTTGTTAATCTAATGACTTACCCACACTTCATTACTCTCATCTAAGGGTCTTAATACCCCACTTGTGCCACTCATATTTGTTGTAGCTTATCATCTCAAGTTCTATCATATACTATGTCAAGCCTACTAGATCAAATCTCAAAACTAACATTATAATAATGTCATCCTTTATATCACAATGCTCATCTAAAATTCAAGCTTAGTGTCTAGTACTAAACATTGATAACAACAAACTTCTCACATACTACACTAACTTACAACTAGTAGATAAAATCACTAAGACATCATGACAAATTAGTCGATATTTGTCTCCTAATCTATCTAATTACAGCCTATTAACACATTTGCTATCATAACATAAGTACTATTTACCCACTCACTATGCATCATTGCCTAATTAGTTCTATAATCCTTTAAATACCATGGGGATCTCCCTTTAAAATCATATGCCTAACTTAGTTATCGATCTATCACCGCATGAATACTTTTCTCTTTCATTCAACACCTATACTTCGGCTTCACTAACACAATGGCACATCGACATAAACTTCTTTCTGGTTAAAGTATATTCTAACTCACCTTAACTAGTAACTATTCCTCTACCTTCTATCACGAAATCCACACCAAAGTATTACTCCTTAGCCGGCACGTAGGGGAAAAACACCTCTCTAATGACTTACTAGGTACGTGGCTACAATTGCATACTCTACTCAGTAAGTATTCCCATTTCTAAAATTAATACACTTCAAAATGCATACTTCTAACTCTGAGAACTTCTACTACTACTGGCTTATAAAATTGCAACTCATACTATCTTCCGGTGAAATCACTACAAAAGCATTCTAGAACACACTTACCTCTTAAAAGGTATCAACTAAAACAACATTTTGAGAAAAGAATCTCAACGCACATCTTATTTTTAGCTCGAACGCATGATTTATATAAAGAGGGGTGTATTCTTTTGAACCAATACACTTAACTACACTAATAGGCTTCTCTTAAGCCCTCTTGCAGTCTCTTGACTTTCTAAAGAATTTATTTGAGAGTAACTCATCGATAATGATCTTTGATTTAGTATTTCAACCACCTTGGGTATGAGGGGTAGTCGAATCGATTTGAGAAATGAATGAGTCTCAATAAGTTTCTTATGACACAGTTCTATTGCATAATCTAGAGTATGAAAGAAAGGGAAACTTTTCTTAAATGTCTGTAGTCCATCATATATAAAGTAGGGCCCTCACAACCATAAATAATATCCTACTGACATTGACTTATAGACATCATAGGAAACTTGAACTCTAGAGTCTGATACAAAGTTTTTCATGCTTTGAGCCTACACCCTTGACGTGGATGGCACTCAGAACCATCGTTGGTGCCAAGCAAACATTTGGCCTGGCCGACAACTTAGCAAAAAACTATACATAAATGTGGAAACCTTATAAAATGGACATTTAAAATCATTTAAAAATATCTCATGCAAAAGTCTGAAATAAATTACAATATAAATAATGTTAATAATAATAATAAAAATAATGTTTAAAACATCTGAATACTCAAGATTGATCGGACTCACTAACAATGTCTATCTATGAAGCCTCTACTGACTGAAGGTAGATGTCTGGACAAAACCCATGGCTACCTTACTATTCAGGTAACAATAAGTGAAAAAAACAAATAAATTGAACTAAGTTAATTGGAGCCCTCTAAAAATGGGACGTCTCACTCACTTCTTATGGAAAGATATATTACTGAACATATACTATCGTGAGTACCTAAAACTACATAAAATGATGCAGTGCAAAATAGCATCAGTACATGAAATGTACGATATGCAATAAGAGTTAATGAAATTAATAATTGAATTGAATTAATGAACTGAAAGGAAACGAATGTAACCTGACTGAAAGTGAAGCATGAAGATGAAGTAAAATCATATAAGCTTTACAATATAAGATGCAATGATAGAAAATACATACATACATACATATATATATATATATATATATATATATATATTTACTTTACTTTCATGGACTTCTCTAACTAACAACCATCACTATGAGTTTCGTGATGATACAACATCTCGCCCACGTTGCCAGAACTATCCTATACGTTGCCAGAGTATAAAACAAAAGTCAATTCAGGGATCCACATAAAAGGCCTTTTCAAGAGGATGTAAGGAGTTGCCCGAATTTCAATGCGATTATATCCCATGTTGGCTACATGGTTTATGATGTTAGGAGTTTTCTGAACTATCACCCAAATCAATGTTCAATACTATTCCCAAAATATATAACTAAATGATCATGTAAAATACTCACTGGGTTGAGATAATTACTTAAAAATGACCTCTTTAAGACATAACTAAACTATACATATGTTGTTTGAAAACTCTTTATACTTTTCTGAAAATGATGCTCTCTTTTTCAATGTGAAAATAATACTTTTGATACCATTTAGGTCCCATAGACTCTTATAAAAATCCGTCTTTAAACATTCTCTTAAACTAACTTTAGTTTCAAAAATCAATGCAAGGAAAAATATTGTTTTGATGACTTTTAGAAAAAAACTCAATAAATAGGGTCCATGTAAAAATACAAGTATGAACAACAACTCAAGGATCTAAATGAATATAATATTGCATTCTCATATTATAAGAATTTAGAACGTGGAACAAGAACATAACTCATATCAAGAATTCCATAAAATTGAGGGTATAACCTCAAATTAAACTTTAACTGACTGAATTGAGATGTAGGGCATGAGGATGAACTTAGTCCCATAATATGATTAGCCTAACATACGTTATACACTCCAATTCTTGAGAAATGTGAGATCATTGGATTAAAAGATGACAAGAATTTGTTTCTGGAACCTTAGTGGTGGATTTTCTTGATAACCTATGGATTCCATGGGTAGAATATATATTAATTTGCGTTAAGATGAATAAATTATGAAATTCTATGGTCAAATCTTACCATGGATGATGGATGAACCTTGAAGAAAGTTAATTTCTTGAGAACATCTCTTTCTAGAGTAAATTTTTGAACTAGGGAGGTGAATTACATCTTCAAGGGTTATTTAAGAGGCTATTGAGGCATGCTATCGTGCAAAAAATATTTTAAGCGCGCGGCCAATGCACAGGGAGGCAGTAGCCACTGCCTCACCACATTATTACATGGAAAATACCTCAGGTCTGTGGCATGACTCTAATGAACTCATGGTTATTTTTGTGTTTATGCCTCGTGTTCATTGTTTAAACAATTTCTACAGCGACCCCAAGTAATTTATGACTTGCTGGGACTGACAGTTCGGTCACCAAATCATTCGTTTGATTTTTATGTGAGTTTTAGTGTTTTGGATCTTTTGAACCTTGAACGGTCACTTTTTATCAAAATTTCAAGAATATGTCTACCTAATATAATTACAATGACTCCATTAGCACCGTAAGGGTATATTTAGGCTAGTAGCATGGTTGGCATGGCTCTCGAGGCTTTTAGTGTGACTGTATGTGATTAGGTGTTTTAACTTTCAAGTGAAGGTCTAAGTTTGACTTAGTCAATATTCTGGATAAACGAGCTTCGATGAGAATTCCGTCACCGTGCTTCGCTCTAGAAATTTGAGTTTGGTCTAGCACGATCTTTCATTTGCATCCTGAGGCTTTCGAGCTAATTCTGATCCCCATTGTAGATTTTGGCTTAAAATAGAGTTTGGAGGTGGGATCCATTTTTTACCGAAGTAACCTCGTATGAGAATTTTGTGTGATCCATTGAGTCCCGAATATCACATTTTGTAGGGTTGCTTATCTCGTTTGTGTTCACAAGTATCTTAATGAATTTGAAACATCCCGTTAGAGATTTTGAAACTTGTCAAACCAGCCGATATGCCTCAACTAGTGCAACTGCTTTTGTGCCCCTGGGTTCACTTAATCAAATGTTGCTTTTGCGACCAAGGCTTTGCTAAAGCACGGTCAGCCGGTCAAGCTATTGTCGCTAAAGGGATCCTGGTTTCACTTTGGTGGACCTCACTTTTGCAGCCTCGGATCTCTGAAGCAAGGCTTGCTTTTGCAGCAAGGAGCTGGCAAAAGAGAGGCTAGACTCTTTGGGGCGTGTCGCTTAAGTGACATTAGTGGCCTCTTAAGGGGTCATCGACCATTTTTTAAGAAAGACTTGGTCACGAATTTCAGCTTTTGTTGGTTTTTGATTTGGTGATTTCTCCCTCTCCTGAGTTCCGATTTTAGTGATTTAAAGTGTGGTGTGTTTGTGGGGTTCGTAGATACTATGTGGAGTATTTGAGGAGTGTTGTAAAACCCTCGCTTGAGGTGAATTTGCGAGTTAATAGACTGCCTTGAGCTTAATTGTTTGAATATTGTATATTGGTTGATTTTGTTATTCTGAACCCCTAATTGTGTTCTATTTTTGAACACAAGTTCGAGGTATTGTTTAGGACCCTTTGATGGAGACAATTCTAGAAATTCCAGTGTGGGTCCCACAATTCTTGTTTGAGTCAAAAATTGGTCTGTTTCCATTTTATGTGTTTTTGATGTCCAAACGACCATACTATCATTGTAATCCTATTTTTGACAGCGTGGCAGCATTTGGAAGCCGTTTGGAAAGGAAAAGGTCTGGTATTGTGATTTTGAGAGCGCACAGTCGACCTACAAGTAGGCTAGAGCTTCCTTCCTAATTAAATTAAGATTCAATGCATGAATGCATGTTGATTAGAGTGAATTGAAGGTGGGTACCTAGTTATTCTTATTTCTCTTCTTAGATACTATGTTTTAGGATGGATCGACCTTGTCTCAGGTTTAGTACCAAGCTAGCTAGGGCTTCTATATGTTGTTGCATGCCATGTGAATTAATTATGTTATTACTTTAGTACTGAGAGTGATCGGCCTTAGTTCAATATTAAACTATTGTTGCCTTAGACTTGCGATTCTTGTAGTCTTGGTGGTGTCTGATGTCATTTCGAATAAACTAGATACTTTAAGATTTGAGTAGGAGAATCGAGTCTGATAGTATGAGTCTTAGTTTAGGCATTTGAGCAGCATTCTAGATCTTGTGCCTTCTCTCCCTATCTCTATGGCTCTGATGCGTTACCGGAGGTTGTGCGCTTTCTTGGGATTGGAGTGTTTCAGGCTTGGAGCCTTTTTGTGATTCTTTGGGAGTGGAGATCGATCCACAGTGGCTTGGAGCCTGCTTGAGATCCCTTTTGGAATTGACACGCCCTAGGTTACTCTTGCTAGCTGGGTGGCTTTCTCCCCTGGGAGTGGACTGTCTGGCTGGGCGACCTTGATATCTGAGATCCTCTTCAGAGTCGATACGCCCACGAGTAACTCTTGCAAGGCTGGAAGTGGATTGGCTAGCTTGGCGGCCTAGATTGATTTTCACTCCTGCTAGCTGGAATAGGAGTTGACAGGATATGACGGTTACTTGGGCTGGGAGTCCCACTTCGTTCGTGGTACTCTTCTCTCAGTAGACTTAGCTATTCTGCGTATCTGTTGGGCTTTTGGGGTCCATTCATGCTTTATTTAAACCTGCACACAAGTGTACCTTCTGGCTTGTGGGGTCTAGTTAAGTTTAGTTTAGTTGTACTTAGATTTACTTTTGGTATGATCGTATGCTTCCTTTCATATCTACTTTGACCTCTATTTGTGTCTAGATTCTATCTTTTCATATTTCTTTTACCTTTCTTACTCACTCGGCCTTTGATGCCTATCTAGTTCCTTTTTTTTGTACTCGATTTACACTCTTCATCTTTTTCATGATGCAGGTCCTAGTACCCACTACTACCGGTGATCATTCGTACCATCTTTTCTAGCTTTGGGGGATTCAAGATGAGGGTGAACACTTGGCGTCCTGGGTCAGCCTGTCTCCTTCTGTATATATATGGTTAGCTAGTCTTTTGCCTTTGATAAGGTTTGTTGTGGTCCACTTTTGAGACATGTATTTTAATACCAGACAACTTTGTACTCGTGACTTCCAGGTTTTGGAAAGTATTCTATTGTATATTGATTTTTGTTTTCTTCTATTTCTGTCTTATTTTTATTGTTAGTGTTATTTCTATTTAGCTCTACCCTTACACTCATTACTTGCCGTTCTGGGAACCAGTTGGCTTATCTACTGGTGGGTTATAGTAAGTGACATCATGACTCGAGGAATCCAGTCGTGACAAGTTGGTATCAGAGTTCTAGATTAACCAATTTCACTTGTATAGAGCTAATACCTGACAGAGTCCTACGAATCGGTACGGAGAGGTCCGTCTCCTATCTTTGGGAGGCTACAGGGTGTCTTTAGGAATTCTTCTCTTTTGTATCACTTTCGTGCAGCGTGTGTGTTTTTGGTTTCTTGAAATGTCATTTGTTTCACTCTTTTTGCATGATGGCTCGTACACACTACGTTGTGGCTTAGGGTAGGGGTCGACCTCCCCTACCTGGTAGGAGTGTGACACCACCCCTATATAGAGAGTTGGGTCTGGAGCTAGCGGAGGACCCTCTAACTGCTCAAGTTCCAAATCAGCCGATGGGGTCGGGACCAGCACAGCCACTACCTAGAAAAGTTATGGCTCTAGATCTTCAGGCAGCCATTACTCAGGTCCTAACTTTGCTTAGTGGAATATAGCATGCTAAAATTGCAGCACCGAAACCAAATCAGCAGGATCGTCCTATACTGACTCCTCGAGCCCAAGTACCACCTAGGAGTACACAGCCTGTGATTGTGGCGAGAGCTACACCACTAGAAGAGCAGAATATGCTCAGAATATTGTAGAGGCTTTCACCTACAAGGTTTTCTAGGGCTATGGATGAGGATGCCCACGTGTTTCTGACTACTTATCGGGGTGTCTTTATACTTAGGGCTTATGAGTCGAGAGGAGCTGACTTCACTGTGTATCAGCTAGATGCGCCAGCCAGACAATGGTGGCGTACCTTCATTGAGACTAGGCCAGCTAGGTCTCCTCCGATCACTTGGATCGAGTTTTCTAAGGCCTTCTTGGCCAGGTTCATCCCTTGCAACGTCCGAGATCATCTCTGGGATCAGTACTCTAGGTTAGAGAAGGGTTCCATGATCATGTCAGAGTATGAGGCGAGGTTTCACAAGCTCTACATCCATTCAACAGTGATTTTACCCACCGAGGAGGAGAGAGTGTGATGCTTTGTTCATGGATTAAGGCTTTAGCTATGGATTGAGACTCTGTCTATGGTCTCTACGGGTCATTCCTATCTAGATGTTGTTTCCCAAACTTGTACTATTGGGTAGCTCTATTGTGAGGCCCAAGGGGACAACGACAAGAGAGCTAGATGTGAAGGTAGCTATAGTAGGGCACGTTCCATGTCTAAAGATACATATGATAGGACTCGATAGCGCTTTCAGCAGGTTCAACCCAATCAACATGTTTAAGCCTCATTGCAGACTTCAGAGGGTGACCGAGGTTGCCAGAGTGAGGTTGATACTAATCAGAGTCATGGTTCCTGATAATGCCCAAACTACACCTCCCTAAGGAAGTATAAGGGGTCGCTGTCAAATATAGAACCTAACAGAGGTTAGATCAATCCCACGAGAAGTATGGTTCAGATTTAGGTTAATTAACGGTTTGTTGCGCATTTAGTCAGATTATTTCTAAGAGAAGCAAAAGAGGGGAATTTTCATTAATTAAAAGAAATAATAATTGACGATTCGATTAGTAACAAGTAACCAAAACACAAAACTTGCAGTTTAAGATATCAATCTGAGAATGAAACTAGGGTTTATGTGTTCCCCATAAGCTCTTAACGCTGTAAACCTAACAATGGTAATTATTTTCAATGTCTAGCATGCATGATTGGTAAGTTATGTATCCGTAAGTGAGTGGTCCTCTAAATAGGGAATTTCACTTCGCAACTTGGTCCGTCGACGTGTGTTGATTTACCAACCCTTACCTTTGACCCAGATTAACCCACAGCTATTCCTAGGTTGGGTGATTAGATAGTGGATTATCGACGACTAAATCTCTGTTGTATAATCTCTTAGATGTTCATTACTACCTATACCAGATTAGCATGAATTCGGAGGGTTCTAACGTTGTACACCATTAGAAAATGTTCTAAGCAAAGAGATTTACAAAAGCATGCATAAACACATCCAAGAATTACAACATTACTAGTTTTACTTTTGTTATTTACTCATGGTTCCCACAACCCTAGTTGTGGATTTAGCTACTCATGCTTGTTTGTTCAGAATTCATAATAGGGTTTGAATAAATCATGAACTTACAGTGAATAGAGATGAATTCCACAATCTTCAATTGAAAACCGAAAGCAAAAGTGCATAAATAAGCTTCAAGAATTAGTCTTCCCAAAAGATGAAAAGCAATTTCAAAAGTAATAGAATAATATTCAAAAACTAGTCAACCCATAAAACGAATTCTACATAGGGTATATATAGAAAATAAATCCTAATTAAACTAGGAAAAGCAAATCTGGGGAAATTCGACTTGGGCAGTGTCATCTACGGTTGTCAACCTACGACTCATAGACAGACTTATGGCTCGTAGGTTCCAACTGTCAATCAGCAGTTAGACACAAACTCCTGAGGGCTTCTTTCTATGGTTCTGATCTATGATTCGTCATTCCATGTATGAACCGTCCTGTTCTTCCATCATTCAAGCTCTGCAGGTGACCCTCTTTGAAGTTTTCTACGGTTGGGCATCTACGGTTCATAGAAGGACCTACGGCCCATCATCTTTGCCCGTCATTCCATACTTAGCCAATTTCTTCAGGCTCCAGAGCCTACGATCCCAATAGACGACTCGTCAATCAGTTGACGGTCCATAGATTGTCTCGTACATCACCAAAAATCCATTGTTGCTGCATCTTTTCTTCCCAACTGCTCCAAAGGCCTATTCCCTGCAATTTTAACACAAAGAACATCAAATCTAATGATAAACCACTTAAGTAACATGCAAAATTCTAAGTTTAATGCATCAAAAGTACCGTAAACTCATGGTACATCAACACCCTCAACTTAAAATCTTTGCTTGTCCTCAAGCGATAAAACAGACTCTAAATGACTCAAGTATACAAGCAACCCAGACTTCAAGCAATCACGCAGCAATTACCTCAATCTTCCTCCTCTTTATTCATTCTCAACTAAGTGCGCATTTATTGCAAATCTGACAAGCTAGCTCATGAGGATCAAATACATGACATCGACATACCAATAGACACACATACATATACATACAGCAATTCACCAAGACATCAACTTTCCAATAATCACAACTTGTGCCCTCACTACAAAGAAATCCCTTTTGCACACATAATTTGACTTATCAATCTCGGGACTTAGTATACACTCACGCTCAGAACGAATTCAATACAATATGTGCACAATACTATAGGCTTGTCCTTATCTTCTTTACTTTGGCTTTTCAAACTTCTCACTAAAATCACTATAGGACTTTATTGGCTTGTAACGTAGGCTCGGGGGTTAGGTGTGGTATATATGGATATTAAGTTACTTTAACCTACTCTCCTTGACATCTGATTTGGCTCGTTACCTTTCTTTTTCTGACACTTTTCATTCTCTTGTTTGCTTGATACTCTTTTCGCTATGACTTTTATCAACTTGAGTGTGATTTCTTTTTTATTACACTTCTTTTAATTCTTGTCACTTCTTTTTGTTGCTTCACAATCTAAATTTTTTATTATTTTTTTTCATTCGTGTACGATTAGCTTCCTTTGCTCTGCACACAACTCTATTCATACCCTTGTTTTTTTTCTTGCTTGCCTTCATAATAGCCACCCTTAACTTACACATTTAGTATGAGCTAAGGTACACATTATCCTTAGAAAGGACCAGGGCCAGAATTTAGATAACTTTGCAGTAGCCACCCTCAACTTAGGCTTTTGGCCTATGTTGAGGTGCACAATGTCCGCGGAGGGACCAGGGCCAAAACAAATATTTAACAATACTTTAAAGGGAAGGTGAACTGGGTGTAAAGAAAGAATGGTAATCGTTAGGCTCAAACATTTGGACCAAAGGAAAAGATTTTTTAAAATTATTTTTGCACAGGACTTGTTGATTTATTTTAGGCTTGAGTGGACTTAATAACAATCAATGGCCTATGATCGCCTCCTAGTGTTCAGTTCAAATTACCTTAGCAAGACCAACAGGGCAAGTTCTAGATTGGCACATCTCATATGAATAATTAAAACTCTCACACTCATATGGCACCTTGTTGCATTTATCGAATAATCAATGAACCCAGTTAATGCTATAGTTTAAGTAATAGTGTCATACTGATACTACATCATGTCAGGCAAAGATCCCTCACATTCAACTCATTTAGTTCACATTCACAGCACAAAGCAAAAATTTTAAAATTGGGGGGGATATCAGTTTCATGCACACTAATGCCATCATGCTTTATTTCTAGATTACTTATACACAATCACAATCCTAAACATGCCGGTTCAACAGAAATTTAAACAGCTCCTTAAGGAAAAAGAACACAGGCAAGAAAACCTCAAGGAATGATTTATAAGTAACGCAAAACCCATTTGCCCCACCCCCACAAAGAAAATAGTGCAATGTCCTCAATGCATAAGAAAAGTAAAACATTGGGTGAGACAAACCTGTGGCGCAAAAGCGCCGAAGATCACTCAAGTGTTGGTGGGTTCGGCAGCATGAAACCCACGGGATAATAAAGTAGGGCACCATCAGTAGTACCCACAGTAGTAGTGTGGGGCGCACCATCAATAGCAAGCCCCTAACCAGACGCACCGACTGTCATCTCCAGCTCACGCTCTTGTCGCATCTGCTCATCAATCAAGGACTGGCGCTGGGCAGTCTCTAGAGCAAATCTCTCTCTCTTGCGGGCATGCCGCGCCCCATCCGGGTCTCTCTCAGTGCTAATACCAGAATGGGTACGCTTACATGCCCCACGAGAGGGCTCAATAGCCCGCTGCTCTCCTCCAAACAGTCCAGTCCGCACTAGATCATGTGCATCAAGCTCTGGTGTAGGTGTCGGAATAGCAGTCTCCGCAGTAGCCAGGGTGGTAAGATCAGCACGGAGACTAGCTAGCTCCGCCTGAAAGGATGTAAGATCAATCACCGGTCCAGGCTGGGACCTCTCCATCATCCAGCTCTCAAAAGCATCTATCCGCCGGTTCATAGCAAGAATCTTTGTATCCACCATCTGTACTATCCAGACCGCAGACTCATCTACCTATCGCTGCATCCATGGACGAATATGTTGTAGTAGAGCCGCCATCTAAGCCTCTAACCGACTCACCCTAGCTATGGGGAGGAGAGCAGCCCCTGTAGTAAGTGGAGCCCGGGGTGTGCCTGCGGTAGAAGCTGAAGTAGTAGATGGGGGAACAGACCCATGTGGCTCATCTGCAGGTGCGGGAGTTGTATGATCAACCTGCTCGGGCGTTAAGGCCTCCCCCATGGGTGGTAGTTCCACCTGAATACCCTTGCGCGGTGCGGCAGGGTTGGTGTCATCCCTAATAAGACCAATAGCCATGGTCTTAGACACCTCAATATAGGAGTCGGCAAAGTAAATAGGGAACCCTGCCTCTCGACATAATGTGGAGATAAGGCTAGGAAAGGGCATGGTAATCATCTTCCGAAAAGCTCGTTCATGTATCTCAGCAATAATCACATGGGCAAAATCAATCTCATGCCCTGCCATCAAGCATGCAACTATAACAGCCCGGTCCCAAGTCAGATGGTTGTCTGCCGCAATAGGGGACAACCGAGTACGCACAATCGACCACCAAAATTTTACAACAAAGCTCAGTGTGGCCTTCTTGATCGGAAGAATCATATCTCGGACCCACTCAGCAAATACTCCCTGATCAGCAATGTACCCTACTACCCATCAAAACAAAGACTCCCTCTGTGAAGCATTTGTTATAACTCCACTGCGAACCTACTGCATCATGTAGTCAAACTCAGCCGTGTTGATGGGCTGAGCATGTGTAGGACCGTAAATAAAATGGTGTAGTGTGGCCTCCGAGATGTCTACAGGAATGTCCCGGACTAGAGTAGACTGGAGTGGAGGCTTTTCCAATGGCTTCACCCTCCGAGGCAAAGTCTGCAGTACGATGGCAGCATAGGATGCGTAGAACTCACGAATCATGATCGGACTATACCGAGTAAGCGTCTCAACCATCCACTCACAGTGATGCTTCCTGAACGGCTCATGTATCTGGGGAATAGTATGGAGGCTACCTGTAAGAACCCATCACTCTTCCCCTATCTGCATAGCGGACTTGTTTTGGGCATTCTGAAGGATTGCCTCTTGGTAAATACGAAACATGCCCAGGACACACCATAGATTAGGCTCTCCTGCAACCCGAATGGGGTGTTCATCTCTACCAGCATCATCCTCTGGACCGGATCCAGAGGCAGAGTCGGAGTAAGACTCCGACTCTGAGGCAGAACCAAGCTCAGACTGGGCTGCAGGCTGTGGACTAGGGGCACCTCTGCTAGGAGTGTCCGCACCACCCTTGATCGAACTCTGCACCTCCTCATCAGACTGGGAAGTGGCCTCCTCATCTCCAGAGGGAGACTGCTCCGGTACCGGTACTATGGCCGTCTGGTGTGCCTGCTTCCTAGTCGTCCGTGGTGACCTGGGAGAGCTAGCTCTCAAAGGTAGGTCATATTCGGACCCACTCTCTTCCTCCTCAGAAGCCTCATCTTTAAGCAACCGACGTCAGGCCAGAGGAGCTGGTGCTGGTGCCTTCCTTTTATAGTATTGTGTTACTTTTGGAGGCATTGTACTTGCAAAGCCATCATTAGTAACTAAAAAAAATTCAAAAACAAAGCAAGAAAAGAAAATAAGAAAGAAAAGAAAAGAACATAAGAAAAGAAAAACTACTCCTACTATATTTGGTACTTACGGGAAGTAACTACTGACCGTAGAAAGAACTACGGGCCATAGACCTGAACGTAGATAGGGGAGTCCTATTTTCAACTTTTTGAAGTCCAATTGACGACCTGCAGGACGGTTCGTCAACGAATCTACGGTTCGTAGATCAAACCGTCAAAAATGACTTAGCCTAATATGGGGTGAGACAGTTTGACAGGAGGGACCTACGGTCCGTAGGTTGCCCAACGACCCGTAATCAGGGTCGTTGACCACACTGTGTCAGTTACACCAAGTTTTACCCACAAACACCATTTTAAATAAAGCAAACAACACTAAATCAAGCTAAGCAACCTAGAATCACAACAATAACGGAATCATAAGGCTCCTAGTAGACTCTTTAACTCTCGAAGCACTAAATATATGCAAACCCTAGGTCCAAAACACAATCAAACCCAAATTCATGCATCATTAGGATTACGTAGTGCAGTACCCACAACATAGGACACCTTATGAGTAGTTTAAACTAAGCACAATCACAATTTGAACAAACTAATTACCCAGGGCAAAAACCAAGTCAATTTCAAGTTCAGTAATTAAAGTAAATGGCTAGCAAAACACATACCTACTATATAGTGTACGAAAAACTAGTAACCATGCAAGAAGAAGACTCCTGGACCCACAAAATGATGAAAGAAAAAAGTGATGATGGTGGAAAAGAAAAGAAAAAAAAAAGAGGAGGGAAAGAGGAATTTGGTGGGGAGTATATGTAGATGGGAGAGGGGGTGAGTGAAAGGGTGTATTGGTAGATGGAGGGTGGAAAGTTGAAGGGGTATAACGGTTGGGAGTAGAGGGAAATGGGGGAAGAATTTGAAAAATAGGGGTTTTATAATTTTGAAACATGGGTCAGGTCAAATTAAACCCTGACTGCCATCTACGATTTCCCGTCGATGAGTCGTAGGTGGGTTGACGGTCCGTCCATCTATTCCGTCAATGGTCCTTAACACAACAAAATTTCTAAACATACTTGGGGTTTACGGTTGCAGACTACGGCCCGTAGATTTATGTACGTCTCGTACTGTGCAACCGTAGACTTAAAATTGCAGTTGCTCCTGAACATTCAGGTCTATGGATGCCATTTACGGTTCATCATTTGAGTTACCATCCATAGATGGGACCCGTAGACCCTTCTACACTTAATGTTCTGCACTACGGATGCCATTTACGGTTTGTCATTTGAGTTACGATCCGTAGATGGGACCCGTACCCACTTCTACACTTAATGTTCTGCAAAACCTGTCTTATTTTTCCTACACATGTCACAAACATTAGGACTTCCCTTTGTTTTTATTGACTCTATTTGACACGGACCCTATACTAACCTATTCTAGCCAAAACTAAGACTCAAGAAAAAGACTAAATAATAAGAAATTACACAGAGAAAATCTTAAATTTGCTAGAAACTACAGCTTTGGTTGCCTCCCAAGTAGCGCTTGATTTAATGTTGCGGCACGACGTAGTTTTTCTTGCCTACTCAGACTTCGACAATACTTCATATCTCAATTAGCTCATTTACCGTCTCTTGATGGCCTACATAGAGTTTGATCCTCTGGCCATTCACTTTGAATTAGGTCCCTTCCTTGTTTTCAAGTTCAACGGCGCCATGTGCAAACACTTGGACAACTCTGAATAGTCCCATCCATTTTGATTTGACCTTGCCAGGAAAAAACCACAATTTTGAGTTGAAGAGGAGAACCATATCACTCGGAGCAAAACTGCGCTTTTCGATCTTTTGATCATGATACTTCTTCATCTTCTCCTTGTACAAGGCTGAACTCTCATAAGCTTTGAGGCCAAACTCATCCATCTCATTCAGCTCCGTCAACCGTTGACTTGATGCAGCACCCCAATCAAGATTCAGCTTCTTGAGTGCCCACATCGCCTTATGCTAAAGCTCTATAGGTAAGTGACATGATTTCCCAAAAACAAGTTGGTAAGGAGACAAACCTATGGGAATTTTGAATGCAGTGTGGTAAGCCCATAGAGCATCATCTAGCTTTCTTGACCAATCAGTGTGGTGTGCATTCACAGTCTTTGACAGAATCTTCTTGATCTCTCTATTGGACACTTCAACTTGCCCACTCGACTGTGGATGATACGAAATTACTACACTGTGACGAACACCATACTTTTCTAGCAACGCCTTGAACAGCTTATTGCAAAAATGGGAACCTCCATCGCTAATTATTGCCCTTGGTGTACCAAACCTTGAGAATATGTTCTTTTTAAGAAAGGCGGTGACACTTTTGCCTTCATTGTTTGGAAGCGATATAGCTTCCACCCATTTTGACACATAGTCAACCGCTACCAGGATGTACTTCATGCCATTAGAACTCACAAACGGACCCATGAAATCAAGGCCCAATACATCAAAGAGTTCAATGACGAGTATTGGATTCATAGGAAGTTCTTGCCTTCTTGAAACACCTCCTTCTCTGTGGCATCGATCACATTCCTTGGTGAAATCATAGGCATCTTGGTGAATTGTAGGCCAATAATACCCACATTGCAAGATCTTGTGAGCAGTTCGGATGCCACTATGATGACCACCAACAGTGGATGAATGGCAAGCTTCCAATGTACTCATCATCTCTATATCGGGCACATAGCGACGAATAATCCCATCAGCACAGACACAGAACAAATATGGCTCCTTCCAGAAAAACTTCTTCACATCAAACATGCACTTCTTCCATTGGTTGAATGATAGGTCCGAGGGCACCACATCGCTACCCAAATAATTGGGAAAATCTGCAAACCACAGAATAAGATCAAAAGTAGCAGCTAATACCTGTTCATCCGGAAAAGCATCATTAATCCCTAGGCCATCAGCCAAATTCTGCATAGCTTCATCTTCTAATCTGGATAGGTGATCAGCCACTTGATTCTCGATTCCTTTCCTATCTCGGACTTTGAAGTCAAACTCTTGTAGAAATAGAATCCACCGGATCAGCCTTCGCTTAGCATCTTTCTTCGCCATGAGGTACCTCAACGCAGAATGGTCAATATGTACTATCACCTTGGTACCCAGCAGATAGGATTGAAAATTCTCAAAAGCGAAGACGACCACAAGCAACTCCTTTTCAGTGACCGTATGGTTTTTCTGGGCAGCATTCAATGCTTTACTAGCACATTATATATGATGCAGTATTTTCTCACGCCTTTGTCCCAAGACTACGCCAAGTGCTACTCCGCTCGCATCGCACATAACCTCGAACGCCTTCTCCCAGTCTGGTGAGATGATAAAGGGTGTAGAGGACAACTTCTCCTTTAGTGCTTCAAACGCCCTTAAGCATGCTTCATCAAAGTCAAACTTTGCCTCCTTTTCAAGCAGTTTGCACAAAGGATGTGCAATTTTGGAGAAGTCCTTTATAAATCTGCGATAGAAACTTGCATGCCCTAGAAAGCTCCTAATACCTTTTATAGAGATGGAAGGGGGTAATGTTGCAATCACCTCTACTTTGGCCCTTTCCACTTCAATACCTTTCTGGGAGATTCGATGGCCCAAAACTATACCCTCCTTAACCATGAAGCGACACTTCTCCCAGTTCAGCACAAGGTTGCACTCTTCGCATCGACGCAGCACTTCACCTAAATGCAACAAACAATCATCAAAAGAGTTACCAGCAACAGAAAAATCATCCATAAATACCTCAATGGTGTCCTCCACCGTGTCTGAAAAGATAGACATCATGCAACGTTGAAACGTTACCGGTGCATTGCAGAGTCCGAATGGCATCCTCTTGAAAGCGAATGTACCATAGGGACATGTGAATGCAGTCTTTTCTTGATCTTCAGGGGCTATAAAGATCTGATTATATCCTGAATATCCATCCAAAAAGTAGTACCACCCTTTCCCAGTAAGACGATCTAGCATTTGATCTATGAATGGCATAGGAAAGTGGTCTTTCTCTGTCCATGCATTGAGTTTGCGATAGTCCATATAGACTCTCCAGCCTGTGACAGGCCTCATAGGAACAAGCTCATTTTTAGCATTTTGAACCACAGTGATTCCTCCCTTTCACGCACTGGATCGGGCATACCCATTTACTACCAGCTATGGGGTATATCACACCAGTGTCCAACCATTTTATAATTTCTTTCTTTACCACCTTTTGCATAGGTGGTTTCAACCTTCTCTGATGCTCCACACTAGGAATGCTCTCTGGCATGAGTTGAATTTTGTGCGTGCAAATCCATGGTGGGATACCAATGATAACAGGCAATAATAACAGGCAATGTGTTGTTCTGGCCTAAGAATACATACCTCAAGTGGGTTGGAAGATCTTTCAACTCTAACTTCGGGGGTTCATCAATGGATGGTCTTGCAAGCGGGGTTTTTCGATTAAGTAAATCCAAATCCAGCTTGGGTTGACGATGATGGATCACACTCCCATCTAATGCAGCCACAAATTTATCATATTCAGGGATTCCATCGCCTTCAAAAATCATGATTACAGCCGCAAGTGCTTCAACTCCTAGCCTTTCCTCGATGGGCACCTTTGGGTTGGGCTCCTCCGCATAGCTCACCACTAATATAGCCTTGATGTCACTATGGTGCTTCATTGTTCTGCAAATGTTGAAGGTAACTTCCTCATTGTTTAAGCGAAACTTCATCTGCCCCTTGTCCAGATCTACCAAAGCGCGCCTTGTTGCAAGAAATGGTCTGCCCAAGATTATGGGTACTTCAAAATCCACTTCACAGTCCAGAATCACAAAATCTGCAGAAAAGATGAATGCCTCTACTTTCACCAAGACATCATGTAGCACTCCTATTGGTTTCTTTACAGTCTGGTCGGCCATCAGTAGCCTCATTGCAGTCGGCTTGGGGGATCCCAAGCCCAATTTTTTTAACACGAAAAGTGGCATGAGGTTTATGCTTGCACCAAAATCACAAAGTGCCTTTGCAAAGTGCATCATACCAATAGTACAAGGGATGGTGAATGCTCCGGGATCTTTCTTCTTTTGTACCAGTGACCTTGTTGCAATGGCTCTACAATGCTGCAACTTGTCATCTTCCTCTAAGCTTGCAGCTCTCTTTTCGGTCACCAAGTCTTTCATGAACTTCGCTTATCTTGGCATCTGCTCTAAAGCTTCAATCAAAGGAATATTTATAGATAACTTTTTTAACATAGAGATGAATTTTCTATTGTTCCCTTCTTCCGTCTTCTTAACTAATCGCTGTGGAAAGGGAGGTGGAGGTCTTGGCATGGGGATGAACTTTTGGGTTACTTCAGCCTCTACCTCTTTTTGATCTTTGGGTAGTTCTGCTACCTCTTTCTCACCTTCATCAAACTCCTTCGTGCTTTCCACTTCTATTGGCATGGGTGGGTAAATGGTTTGTACCCCAATTCTAGTCATCACTGCCATGCACTGCCCGTCATTCTTGGGATTGTGCACAGTGTTGCTGGGAAGTGTTCCTTGTTGAAGCGGATTTGCATTCACCGACAGTTGGTTCAACTGCTTCTCTATTTGCCGAATTGCCACTGTATGTGACTCCAACTTTTGCCCGATGCCTGAGATATCAGTCCACATTTCTTTCACATTGTCATTCGTGGTATCAAATCACCTCATCATCTTGTTCATCATATCTTCAATGAGAGTCATACATGATCCGCCATCCCTATTCATGTTGTACTGACCGCCTTGGTTATAATTGTTGCTACGATTGAAGTTCCCGTCGCAGTTATATTGTCCTTCCCTATTGTAGTTTCCATAATTCCGACCTGATTTCCTTGACCTTGGCGCCAATTCTCCTGATTGGATCCTTGGGCGTTGGTCCGAAACCCCCCCCCCCCCCGCTGTTCATTCACCAGATTTGCATCCTCCTGATATGTGTACCAATCATTTGGTGGTACATTCTGTTGATATTGGATTTCATTAACCTTCTCTGCATTACAACTCACATGCTTTAGTACTTGGCCCATTTCAGTTCTTAGTTGCGCCAACTCTTTACGGAGTTCATCGTGAGATGAATTTTCAGCAGCTTGTATTGAGAAGGTACTTTTCGTCGTAGATGACGCTCTATTGCTCCATGCCTTGTTGTTCTTCGAGATCTTCTAAAGACCCATAAGATCCACCTTCAATAGTATCAAGCACCGCCTTGCCGTTATCCTGTATTCCGCGGTAGAAGTATTCCTTGAGTGACTCATCATCGATGTGGTGGTTTGGCACGGCCCATATATAGCTTGTAAATCTATCCCAAGCACAGCTGACGGACTCTCCCAGAAGAGTTTTGAAGTTGTTGAGTTTGTCCTTGAGATTTAGCTTTCTTGAGATTGGGAAATATTTCTCAATAAACACATTACGCAACTCATTCCATGTTAATATAGAGTTGTATGGGAGTTCATTCAACCACACAGTAGCGTCTCCAGTTAGCGACAGTGGAAATACTCGTAGGCCAACCACATTCATGTCAAGATTTAGATTTCCCACACTGCTTTTGCAATTGCTAGTCACCTTTGTCCAGTGAGCATGAGCATCTTCCGATGGTAATCCAACAAATATCCTTCGAGCATTCAGCATCCGCATAAGGCTGCTTGTAATCACAAATGTGAATCCCTGTGGCAGTGGAGGAACAACTATAGCGCCAGTCGATCCTGTATCATTATAATCCACTTCAAAGTTGCGGCGAACATCAGGTGCAGGCTGATGTTGTACTTGAACTTGTTGCAGATTCTGAGGTGGAACCACAGCTCCTATCGGTTGAATGTCAGGTACCTCTTGGTGGACTTCGGCGTTTGGATCATCTTCGTGCCTAGGTTGTTGACCTGTTGTAGCCATTCATCTCTGAGTTCTTCTTAGCTCAGGATCGTAAGGAGTCAGGGGATTGCCTTGACGCGTGTATTTGGCATACACTGGAACTATGAGCTGTAGAAAAATCAAAAACAACAATAAAATGTAAATATGGAAATAGTTGACTACAAGTGCACTAACAAAATTAGTCTAATCTAAAAACCGTATTTCCCGGCAGCGGCGCCAAAATTTGATAACGCCCAAACTATACCTCCCTAAGGAAGTATAAGCGATCGCTGTCAAATATAGAACCTAACAGAGGTTAGGGTCGATCCCACGAGGAATATGGTTCAGATTTAGGCTAATTAAAGGTTAGTTGCGCGTTTAGTCAGATTATTTCTAAAAGAAGTAAAAGAGGGGGGATTTGCAATAATTAAAAGAAATAAGAATTGACGATTCGATTAGTAACAAGTAACCAAAACACAAAACTTGCAGTTTAAGATATCAATCTGAGAATGAAATTAAGGCTTATGTGTTCCCCATAAGCTCTAACGCAGTAAACCTAACAATGGTAATTTTTTTCACTAGCATGCATGATCGGTAAGTTATGTATCCCTAAGTGATTGGTCCTCTAAATAGGGAATTTCACTTCGCAACTTGGTCCGTCTACGTGTGTTGATTTACCAACCCTTACCTTTGACCCAGATTAACCTACATCTATTCCTAGGTTGGGTTATTAGATAGTGGATTATCGACGACTAAATCTCTGTTGTATAATCTCTTAGATGTTCATTACTACCTATACCAGATTAGCATGAATTCGGAGGGTTCTAACGTAGTACACCATTAGAAAACGTTCTAAGCAAAGATATTTACAAAAGCATGCATAAACACATCCAAGAATTACAACATTACTAGTTTTACTTTTGTTATTTACTCATGGTTCCCACAACCCTAGTTGTGGATTTAGCTACTCATGCTTATTTGTTCACAATTCATAATAGGGTTTGAATAAATCATGAACTTACAGTGAATAGAGATGAATTCCACAATCTTCAATTGAAAACTGAAAGCAAAATTGCATAAATATGCTTCAAGAATTAGTCTTCCCAAAAGATGAAAAGCAATTCCCAAAGTAATAGAATAATATTCAAAAATTGGTCAACAACCCTAAAACGAAGTTTACATAGAGTATATATAGAAAATAAATCCTAATTAAACTAGGAAAAGGATATCTGGGGAAATTCAGCTTGGGCAGTGTCATCTACGGTTGTCAACCTACGGCTCGTAGACAGACCTTCAGCTCGTAGGTTCCAACCGTCAATCAGCAGTTAGACAAAATCCTGAGGGCTTCTTTCTACGGTTCTGATCTACGATTCATCAGTCCATGTACGACCCGTCCTGTTCTTCCGTCATTCAAGCTCTGTAGGTGACCCTCTCTGAAGTTTTCTATGGTTGGGCATCTACAGTTCGTAGCAGGACCTACAGCCCGTCATCTTGGCCCGTCATTCCATACTTAGCCAATTTCTTCAGGCTTCAGAGCCTACGATCCCAACTGACGACTCGTCAATCAGTTGACGATCTGTAGATTGTCTCGTAAATCACCAAAAATCCACTTTTGCTGCATCTTTTCTTCCCAACTGCTCCAAAGGCCTATTCCCTGCAATTTTAACATAAATAACATCAAATCTAATGACAAACCACTTAAGTAACATGAAAAATTCTAAGTTTAATGCATCAAAAGTACCGTAAACTCACAGATATCAGGTCCCAGTCTTTTGCTTCGAACCTGGTGGTCGTACTTCTAGGAGCAGATCATCTCCAGGTTTGCTTTCATTGTGGAGAGTTGGATCACTGAACCAGTGATTTCCCTTTGCGTAGGTTGATTGCTTCATCTCCATAGATAGCTCTCCAGCTTCACCAGTAGTACCTCCAGCTATGGGTTGAGGTTAGGTCCAAGATCGTTGCAGTGAACATCAGGGTATTCGGGGTGGTCCCAGGGAGACAAGTCAGGTCATATGAAAGATGGACAGGGCCATTTCTATGCAGCTCCAGCGAGGACGGAGACTGAGGTTGAGGCATCAAAAGATGTGATCACATGTACGATTTTTTTATGCCATCAACCCACCTTGGCTTTATTTGATCTGGGCTTTACCTATTTTTATGTGTCTGTGTATTATGGTTTTTGTATGGGTATGAGTTCTGATCCTATGGAAGCGCCGTTACGTGTGTCGACCCCCATGGGTGAGTCTTTAGTAGTGGAATCAGGTGTTTCGATCTTGCTTAGTTACTATCCACGGGCGTGACACCCTGGTTGACCATATTCTACTTGATTTGCTTGATTTCAATGTGATTCTAGGCATGGACTGGTTATCTGATAATGCTAAAATTATCCTCCAAACAAGTAATAGAATAAGAAATAGTTGTCAATAAAAACCCAACAAGAGTCGGGGTCGAATCCTATAAGGAATGATCTACTGCAGGAGTTAAATTAAGAAATTAGAGAGGTAGCCTATTAATTTTAGCAAGTTAGAGAAAAGGGGTGTATAATTCCACTAAATTTAATGAAGAGATTTATGGAACAATTATCACCACTAATTTAGCAAAAACAAGGGTATGCAATTAAGAAATAGTCTAGGGATGTAAGGGTTGTCTAAGGTGTTTACATGAAAGTCACTAATCAACCATGGATAAGCTAGGTCATCTTTGATGACACTAATCTTCTTTCGATCTCAAAGTATCATAGCACAAAATTTCCTTTCAATCTAATTTATGCAAATTACCAATCAACCCAATACTTTACAAATAGAAATCAAGTCCGGATTGCAAGTATGAAGATGTCTAACCAGTTCTACTAATCCTTTTCATGGATCAATTGAAGATCTGACCTAGAGTTAAGTTGGCTACCTTAACCCATTAATTGATTCATGTTAAACAACTTGAATCCATGATTAACTAGTAATAAAACAAAGCAAAACCCTAACCCACTAACATTCATCAACACCCAACCCCATAATTACAACCTTAGACTATGGGGTTTTAGCCACACATAATAAAAAAGGAAGAGAGTCTACCCAAAGTGAAATCAGCAATTAAATTGCAGCTAATAAGCAAAAATATTTAACACCCACTTCGAATTTGACCCTCCAAATGTTGATTTTAAGGCTACCCAAAAACTTAGAAAGATGAAGAAAAAGCTCAAGCTTAGTATTCTAAAGTTGGAATCAATGAAAATTACATTTTCTCTCTCTAATTTTCTATTTATAGCTTCCCCAAAAATAAATTTGGAATTCTCTCGCGGCTTGTTCAGCAACATTAGACGGGCTCGCCTAACACATTCGGTGGATCACCATTTGATCCTTCATCTTGCCCTTTCCTAGTTTTAGGCTTTAAGTTTTTGAATCTTAGTTGATGAACTGGACTAGGCTCGCCTTTTCCTATTAGGCGTGTCATTGATTTTAACCTTGATCACCTTCTCAACCTTTATTTTTGCTCAAAAGTCTGTCGCATTAGGTGGTGAAACTCAGCTTTCCCTTTCTCGTTCAGTGAGTCACCGAGTTCTTCTCATCTCGCCGACTTGGCTTAACCCATTTGTATAGACCACTGTCAACATCGGCGGAGACAGCCACTTTGGCGATCCACCCTTCTCCTTTGGCAAGCTTCAGCTTTGGGGTTTTCATTCAAATCTTAACAATTTTGGCCTCCCTTTCAAGTATTCATCCTTTCCTTGTCCTTTGTCCTTCATAGCTACGAATCATCAAAATATCATTAGAAGAGGATATAATTAGGCATTGAGGACACTAAATATTGAACTAAAAAGGCCTCAAATTAGTGTAAACCTATCACTCATCAACACCCCCAACTTAAGCTTTTGCTTTTCCTCGAGTTAATCAAGAACACAATTAGTTCAACAAGGTTGTCTATAACAGTTCTAAATGAGATCTAACATGCAAGTGCCACTACAAGATTACTCTCAATCAAATGCAACCCTCAATCATTATCAAAAAGCTTCACATGATGACTAGTCGATATCAATCCAAGCTCAAGTTCACTATAGCTTCCTTATCATGCAAAACCATGTTTCAACAAAAGTATTTATGTTCCCTCACACCAAGAAGATTCCATGCTCTCACAAAGTGCATCAACAAAGACGTTAGGAATCACTACAACTCTCACTGTCAAAAGGAGAAAAAAGTGCAAGCTTTATCCCATAGGTTTGCCCATATTTTCCAATCATCACACAACCTAGTTCATGCAAGATCTCAAGGGTCTTTTAGTCTTGTAATAGGGTTGAGGTTAAAGGTATGATCAATTTTTCTTAGTGACTTCACCTTTTCAAAACATTATTGTAAACATCTTCACCTCTTCTCAAGTTTTTTCATTCTTTTTACTTGGAACTCGAACCTCAATCTTTTATTCACTTTTTGGACACCCCTTTTATTTCAACACTTTCATTTTCAAGCTTTCTTTTTTTAAGAGGTGTTCTTTCATTTTCCTCAAAACTTCCAAAGCTTAAGACTTTCAAGGTTGAGTCTAACTTTTTTTTCTTTTCCCTTGGCTTTCCTTCCTCTTTCCTTTCAACACCCCCAACTTAGGATTTTTCCCTAAGTTGTCTATTCAAAGAAACCAATGCTTCAAAAAAGATTTATGAGTGAGAAGTTAGGGAGAATTTAGCTCAAGAGGTTCCAACAAGGTTGTCAACAAACAGTTTAGGCTCAAATGGTGCCAAGATAGTTGCACACCCTCACAAGGTAGTCACCAAAGGTATGGGCATTTGGGTTTTCTCTCAAAATATGTGCCTAAGATCACATCTTGAATTTACCAGAGCTAGACAATTAAACTAACCAGGCAAATTCTAGAATTCAATCCAGCATGATTGCAAACAAAACTTCACCACACAAGGCACTTCAAAAACAATTATTTAGCATAGCCCGACAAGATCAAAAGCTTACGTGCGATGTTCATTGTAAGGCTCACATCAAGACGCAGCTAGCCAACACAAGATTCAAAAAGATCATTCAAAAGTGCAGCCATATTTATTTCTTCTTGCAATACCAATCACTAAACACATTTCTTATCACAAGCACTATTTAAGACAATGATATTGAACACAATCGATCCTCGATCATCACAATGAAAACTTCAAGCACTTCTAAAACTCAAAAACACCATTTTAGATTCATGGGGCAATATAGAGAGAGAGAGAGAGTTAGAAATGAAACTAACACTATTAAGTAGAGATTACGCATGACAAGTGCCTCTCACCCCACCAAAAAGAAGAATGCAGTATCCTCAATGCAAGAAAAGAAAAGAGATAAAAGTAGGTTGAGTATCCCTAACATATGAAGGGTAATTAGACAGTTAAATAAGTGAAAGGTAGTTGTAGGTCACCGACCAGGTTGGTGAAATGCCGAGCTGGGTTAGTTCGCTGATCATGCCTGTAGCATTGGTAAAATCCTTGACCAGATCGACGGGATCAGAGGTAGCCCACCGAAACAAATCAGCAAATCCCTAATATACTCTACTCGTTAACGAAGTTGACAGTACTTACCCAAAAATTCTCAACCAGTAAGGTGAACAGAGATGGGTTCACCCAATGGTCTCGGAAGATCGCCAAAACAGTCTATTTGTTACTGAACATGAAAGGACTTCGCTTAGGCTTGAACTTTCCCAAAGACGATCTCATTGGAGATCCGCATAGTGGATTAGGCAAATCACCGAAAGTGACTCCACCTCACCTAATGTAACATCTCCAATCTGCACAAGTGACAAACATTATTGAAAACTGCTAAAACTTGGGTTGCCTCCAAAGAAGCTCTTGATTTAACATCATGGCACGATGTGGACATGCTTCTCATGTATCGTCCAAGTACACCACTTCAAAAACTCTCACATCACAGCCTTCCAAAAAAAAACCTTCAATAGTTGGCCGTTGACTTTGATTTGACATCCTTTATATCTTAAATTTCAATTACCCCATTTTCACACACCTTAGATACCTTGTATGGAAAATTCCAGCTGTACTTTAGCTTTCTCGGGGAAAGTATTCAACCTTGTGTTGAAGAGGAGAACTAGCTCACCTACTCGAAACTCCCGGTGTAGGATCTTAGCATCATGCCAATGTTTAACTTTCTCTTTCTATAGTGCGTATCTCTCATAAGTCTTCAACTGAAATTCATCTATTTGAAACAGTTGGTCAACACGATTTCTTAATGCTATCTCCCAATTCAAGTTCAACTTATTCAATGCCAATAAGGCTTTGTGTTCTAGTTCAATAGGCAAATGACAGGATTTCACAAACACTAATTGGTAAGGGGATATGATAATGGGGGTCTTGAAAGCCGTTCAATTGGCCCAAATTGTATCGTCAAGTTTGCTAGACCAATCGGTTCTGTTGACATTAACTGTTTTGGCCAAAATGTTCTTTATCTCCCGGTTAGACACTTCAACTTGCCCACTTGGTTGACGATAGTATAGTGTGGTGACCTTGTGCTTTACGCCATGTTTTGATACAAGTGCTTCAAATTGGCGATTGCAAAAATGGGAACCACCATAACTAATAATGGCTCTTGGGGTACCAAATCTTGTGAAAATATACCTCTTAAGGTATTTTCTGACTCTCCTCCCTTCATTGTTAGGCAAGGCCATGGCCTCTACCCATTTTGAAACATAGTCCACTGCCACTAGGATATACGTTTTCCCAAGTGAGCTAGGAAAAGGTCCCATAAAATGAACTCCCCATACATCAAACAACTCAAACTCAAGAATTTGCGAAAGAGGCAATTCATGTCTTTTTGAAATACTCCCTTTCATATGAAATTGCACACAAATCATGCAAAAGGCATGGGCATCCCGATACAACATGGGCCAATAATAACTACATTGAAACCTTAAAGGTTGTACGAATACCCCCATGATGTTCACCTACCGGTGAAGCATGACAGGCCTCCAAAATGGCTCTTGCCTCTATTTCAGGAACACAACGCCAGATAACATGATCAACTCACTCCCAAAAAAGATAGGATTCATCCCACACATATTTTTTAACATCAAACAAGAATTGTTTCTTTTTGATAGTTGTTCAATCCTTTAGGCAACAATCCACACACTATAAAGTTGGCATAATCAGCATACCATGGTGTAGATCTGTGGGACATCATCACGGACTCATTGGGGAATGCACCATCGATGTCTTTACCATCAGCCAATGAAGCGCTTGATTTTAACCTTGATAAATAGTCAGCAACTTGATTTTCACACCCCTTTTTACCATGCACTTCGAAATCAAAATCTTAAAGAAGTAGCACCCAATGAATCAACCTCGGCTTGGCCTCCTTCTTTTCCATCAAGTATCGGAGTTCTGCATGATTAGTGTGAACTACAACTTTGGTGCCCAATAAGTATGCTCTAAATTTCTCTAAACCATACACGAAGACTAGTAACTCTTTCTCCATTACGGTGTAATTCTTTTGTGCACAATTTAAAGTCTTGTTTGCGTAATAGATGGGATGCAATAATTTGTTTTTATGCTGCCCCAGCACAGCACCCAATGCCAACCCACTTACATCACACATCATTTCAACTAGAAGAATCCAATCGGGGGCAATTATGAACGGGGCTGAAATAAGATTTTCCTTGAGGCTCACAAAATCTTTCAAACAAGCAGCATCAAACTTAAAAGCACGCTATTTCTCAAGAAGTCGACACAATGAAATAGCCACTTTTAAGAAGTCTTTTATAAATCTCCGATAGAAACCAGCATGACCTAGAAAACTTTGTACCCTCTTTACCAAAATTGGAGGAGGTAATTTGTCTGTGACATCAACTTTTGCTTGGTCCACCTCAATTCCCTTTCCAGAGATTTTATGCCCGAGAACAATGCCTTCCTTAACCATTAAGTGACATTTTTCCAATTTAAAACCAAGTTTGATTCTACACACCGCTGTAACACCATCTCTAAATTATGAAGGCACTCTTCAAATGAATCACCGACCATCAAAAAGTCATCCATGAAATACTCAGTAGATTCCTCCACCATATCGGTAAAGATTGATAGTATACACTTTGGAAGGTAGCAGGGGCATTGCATAATCCAAATGGCATTCACTTGAAAGAAAACGTCTCATAGGGAGAAGTGAAGGTGGTTTTCTCTTGATCTTCTGGCTCTATGGACATTTGATTGCAACTGGAATACCCGCCTAAGAAACAATTTGATCTTAGGTGTATTTATATGCCTTTTTACAAATATTTTTCCACATATGTCTTCCGTTTGGAGAATAATCTTTAAGCCAGTGTGTCATGTTTAGTGTAACTTGCAATGAATGCACACTAAGACATGTGATTAGGTTTTGCAAGAGTTTTCAAAGAAAAATGGAGTCGATGGAAGAAAGCGCAAAGAGGGAAGCGGGGACACAACTCAACGAAGCACGTGTTGGATGAAACAATAAGAAAAATCAGGCCTGGCAACCCTTGGCGCACTACGCCAAGCAGCAAACTGCTGAAAGGGGGTGTTGTCGCACTGGTGGCATGGCGCCCCAGCCCCTGACCGATGACTCCGGTGAAATAATGTTGATTTAGGATTCCTACTTGGGCCAGAATTAGTTCTTTATTTCCAAAACTCTATAAATAGGACCCTAGGGTTATTTTGTAAGGCGTGGACTACTTTTTGGTCTGCAAGAGCAAGGAATTACAATTTATCCTAGCTTTCAATTCTCTACTTCTTCTTTAAGTTTGAATTTGATGAAAACTATTTTTTTTAGTTTATGAACATCATGAGTGGCTAAAAGCCTTTGTTCTAGGGTTTAGCTACTAGTTATTGTTAAACATCGAATTGCTTTTGAATTCATTATTAGTTGTCGCTTAAATTACTTTTATATTCTTGTTTTAGTATTTCTTGATTGGCCACCATAAAGATAAATATCTTGTGTATTCTTGGACTCAAGAGACGAAGAGGTAGATAGATCAAAGAATACAAAGAGCTTAATCTAGCTTGCACATAACTTGTCGAGATTCATATTTAGGAGTGACGCCCGGATGAACACCAAGCTTGGTTATAAAACAGGATGAAATATAAATGCTCACCAATTAGGACTGTATATCCTCGCTCAACGATGTAGTTAGGCAGGTAGTTGGAGTAGGCGATTAGAGGTTGAGAGATCATGATCATAAAATCAACCCTCTATAAATCAATAATTTGATAACTATAATTGATTCATTGCATGAGATGTAATAAATGAAACCCAAAGCATGCTGCAGACCTGGAATTATCTCTTACTTGTTTAACACACAAGGAATTAAAGTTGTTCTCATTAGTTACTTTTAATTTTTAAATTATTGCAATAGTAGTATAGAAAATCTCAAGTTCCTGATTCACTTGTGTTACTTTATAAATTTGATAGAATTGAATACAAATCGATTGTAAGACCCTTGGGTACGACAACCAGGTTCTAAAAGAGCAAGTTATTACTCATGCGACCACGTACACTTACGTGTGCAATTGGGAGCAACAAGTTTTTGGTGCTGTTGCCGGGGACTTCAAAATTAATTTATATTTAATTCTTTTAAGTCGACTAGTCAATTGTTAAATTTCTAACAAACTTGATTTTAGCTATTCGTTATTGCAGGAACTAAAAGCTAAACTCTGGCTCGAAAAGGAGATCATGTTGAACCAGACAACAAACCTAAAAGGGCTCTTCGACTACGAAGAAAGCTGGTGAACCACGGGTGAGAACAGGAATTGGGACTAGGTCTTCAAGAAAACTGGGAGGAAAATCTAGCCGACGATCGTGAGGAATGCATGGAAGAAGAACAGGTGGTGGTACCGACAGTGATATTTGCAAGGCCAGTCCGTGATGTGGCAGTCCGACTCACCACCAATGTTACATCGAGTATTTGTAAACCACCACCGGGTAGTAGATTTGAGCTGAAACAAGCCATGGTGCAACTCATTCATTTAACCGGGCAATTCTTTGGCCTGCCTCATGAAGATCCCCAAGTGCACATAAGGAATTTTCTGGAAATAAGTGACACTTATATTATGCATGGGGTATCAACTGATTATGTCCGATTAACTCTCTTCCCATTCTCACTATTGGGAGAAGCAAGGTGGTGGTTGGATTCTGAACCACCCAATTCCATCACCACATGGGACTATCTAGCGAAGAAGTTCCTAAATTGATTCTTCCCATCGAGCAGAATTGCAAGGTTAAGAAGTGCAATATTGAGTTTCAAGCAGAAAAGTGGGGAGAACAATACCAAGCCTGGGATCTATTTAAACAAATGTTGCTCTCTTGCCTGCATCATTATCAAGCAAACAAGGTACTAACCTACACCTTCATTGAAGGTCTTGAATATAATGCGAGGCTACTACTGAATACTTAGGTGGGCAAGCCTTAGATAAGACCTATGATGAACTGTTTGAAATATTGGACAAACTATCAAAAGGCAACCCAGATTGGAATGGTGATACGCAAAGGACTACAGTGCAAAAGTTTGCATGAATGTTAGAAGTGGATCAAGCAACTGCATTAAATGCGAAGTTGGATGCTTTAGCGAATCACATTACCACGCAATTCAAGAATCTATCAATTGGGCAGCAATAAGCACAAGTAAATGCGGTACAACAACCTCAAGGATGGTGTGAAGATTGCGGTAGTGTAGACCATGTGGCTGAATATTGTGGCTCAAATCCAGACTCTGTAAATTATCTAGGTAATGCCCAAAGAGGTGGAGGCACGTAGAACTACGATAACACCTATAACTCGAGTTAGAGGAATCACCCCAACTTCTCATGGGTGGAAATCAAAATCAGAATCAAAACCAGGCGCAAGGGAAAAACCAATACGAAGCACAAGGGAATGGGCCCCAGTATCAACATCATGGGCAAGGTAATAATCAAGGTACGAATCAAGGTGGCATGACTAATGAGGAGTTGTTTCAAAAGCTGAGTACAGAGATAAATTCAAAGGTGGATAAGATGGGCGAAGAGTTTAGAAGCGCTCAGTTATCGCAGAAAGATCTGGAAAGATTGTTTGCACAATTGGCTAATGATATAAATTTGCGTCCACAAGGAGGTCTTCCGGGTGACACGGATCCCAACCCAAAACAAATGAATGTTGTGAGTACACAGAGCGGATTACAATTAGAGGAGCTAGCTCCAAAGAAGAGAAATGTTGAAGTAGTGAGTGGAGAGAAGAAATAAAAAAAGGTGGTGCAAAATTCCAATGTTGAGAAGGTTGTTCCTCAAGTAAAACCACCTCCTCCTTTTCCACAAAAGTTCAAAAAGCATAATGAGGATGAATGCTACGGTAAGTTTCCTCTCTCTCCTCAAACAAGTTCACATTAATCTACCTTTGGTTGATGTTTTGCAGGGAATTCCTAAATACGCCAAGTATATGAAAGAGATAGTGGAGAACAAGAGGAGATTGACCGAGTACGAAATAGTGGCACTCACTGAAGAGTGCAGTTCCAGAATTCAGAACAGACTACCCACAAAGTTGAAAGATCCTGGTAGCTTCACGGTCAAAATCACCGATGGTTAAAGTGTTCATGCCCCGAGATTATGTGATTTGGGTGCTAGTATAAACCTCATTCCGGCATCCTTGTACAAGAAACTTGGGTTGGGTAGTCCAAAACCAACCACGATCATCTTCCAACTTGCTGATCGATCTGTGGCGAGGCCGGAAGGAGTAGTAGAAGATGTGTTGGTACAAGTGGGATCGCTGATCTTTCGTGTGGACTTTGTGGTCCTAAATTTTGAGCCCGATCCTGAAATTCCATTTACTTTGGGACGACCATTCTTAGCCACGGGGAGAGCATTGATTGGTATACCAGCTGGGCAGTTGACCATGAGAGCTCATGATAAGGTTGAGGTATTTGATGTCTATCACGCTTTGAAATAACCTTCTTTCTATTAAGAGTTGTCTGTTATTACGCTCGTGGATTTAGCCATAGATTCACATTGTATTACTTTCAATGATTCTTTGGAAAGAGTACTGGTGGGACATGACATAAATAGAGATACAGAAGCGCAAGAGATGGCCGCTTGTCTTAATATGGCACTAGTTAGGATGCAGAGAGGCATAGTAGAACCACTAGATCGAGTGTTGGGCCCTCCACCCAGACCCTCGATTGAAGAGGCTCCCAAGTTAGAGTTGAAATCTCTATCGGCTCACCTAAGGTATGCATAATTGGGCAACAATGAAACTTTATCTGTGATACTTTTTGCAGAACTGTCTGAAGCACAAGTTGATGGGGCATTGAGAATTTTGAAGCGAAGGAAGAAAGCTATTGGGTAGCAGATGGCTGATATTCATGGATTAGTCCGATGTTGTGTATTCACAGAATCTACATGGAGGAAGACCACAAGGGTAGTGCACAACACCAACATCGGCTAAATCCATTAATGAAGGAAGTAGTGAGAAAAGAAGTGATCAAGTAGTTAGATGCTGGAATTGGGTACCCTATCTCCGATAGTAAATGGGTAAGTCCTGTGCAGTGTGAACCAAAGGAAGGAGGGATGATAGTGGTAAAGAATGAGTTGATTCCCACAAGAAAAGTGACCGGATGGAGGATCTGCATGGATTACCGGAATTTGAATGATGCCACAAGGAAGGATCACTATCCTGTCCCTTTCATTGATCAAATGCTTGACTGTTTAGCAGGGCAAGAGTACTATTGCTTCTTAGATGGGTATTCTGGATATAATCAGATCTTGATTTCACCTGAGGATCAAGAAAAGACTACTTTCACATGTCCCTATGGCACATATGTGTTCAAGCACATGCCATTTGGGTTTTGCAATGCTCCTGCCACGTTATAGAGGAGCATGATGGCTAATTTCCATGATATGGTAGAGGACTATGTGGAGGTTTTTATGGATGATTTCTCTGTCTTTAGGAAGTCTTTTGAAGTATGTCTTTGAAACCTTGATAAAGTACTTGCTCGTTGTGAAGATACCAACTTAGTGCTTAATTGGGAGAAATGTCACTTATTGGTTAAAGAAGGCATAGTCTTGGGTAACAAGGTGTCAAAGCAAGGACTCGGGGTTGATAAAACCGAGGTTGAGGTTATTGAAAAATTTCCCCCTCCAATTTCTGTGAAAGGGGTAAGAAGTTTCCTTGAGCATGCTGGTTTTTACCGGAGATTCATCAAAGATTTTTCCAAGACTTCTAGGCCTATGTGCAGTCTCTTTGAAAAAGAGGTGAAATTCTAGTTCGATGAGATCTATTTGAAAGCTTTTGAGATGCTAAAGTGGAACTTTATTGAAGTTCCAATCTTGATTGCTCCTAATTAGGATCTACCATTTGAACTCATGTGTGATGCAAGAAATGTGGCAGTGGGTGCCATTTTAGGATAAAGACAAGACAAAGTGCTCTATTCGATCTATTATGCAAGCAAGACCCTGGATGTTGCTCAAGCTAATTACACAGTGACTGAGAAGGAGATGCTGGCGCTCGTATTTGCCTTCGACTAGTTCAGATCGTATTTGGTAGGTACTAAGGCTATTGTTTACACTGACCATGCATCTATTAGGTACCTATTCAATAAGAAGGATGCCACGCCATGACTAATTCGGTGGATATTGCTTCTCCAAGAATTTGACCTTGAGATCAAAGACCGGAAGGATACTGAAAATCAAATAGCTGATCATTTTTCAAGGTTAGAAGACTTTTCTCACGTGCATGAAGGGGAAATAATAGGTGAAGAGTTTCTGGATGAGCAATCTATGGCCTTGGTCATCTCCCAAGTGTCGTCGTATGCCGATATAGTGAATTTATTAGTGAGTGGAGTGTTCCCACCGGGTGCAACAACCCAACAAAGAAAGAAGTTGTCACATGATGCTAAATTCTATATATGGGATAAACCCTTCTTGTTCAAACAAGGAGTGGACCAAGTGGTGAGAAGATGCATTCTAGAGAATGAGGTCAAGCAAGTGCTCGAGAGTTGTCATGCAAGTCCTTATGGAGGGCATCATGGAGGAGAGCGCACGACTCCTAACATATTGCAATACAACTTCTTTTGGCCCTCTCTTTTTAAATATTCTATGGCTTATGTAAAGGGATGTGACCAATGCTATAGGTTGGGTACTATATCGAGAAGACATGAGATGCCACTAAACAATATTCTCGAGGTGAAAATCTTTGGTGTGTGGGGTATTGACTTCATGGGTCCCTTCCCACCATCGAGTGGAAACCAATATATTCTTGTTGCTATTGATTATGTGTCCGAATGGGTTAAGGCTGTAGCTCTTCTCACAAATGACTCAAGAGTGGTGATTAAATTCATCAAGAAGCACATTTTCACGCGTTTTGATACTCCAAGGGCGATCAAAAGTGACTGAGGTAAGCACTTCATTAACCATCTAGTGAAGAATCTTCTTGCAAAGTATGGTATACGGCATAAGGTAGCTACAACTTATCACCCTCAAATTAGTGGTCAAGTCGAAGTGTCAAATCGTGAGGTGAAGCAAATACTGCAGAAAATGGTGAATGCGCAGCGAAAAGATTGGGCGGAGAAGCTGGATGATGGATTGTGCGCGTATAGGACTACATATAAAACACCAATAGGGACTTCTCCCTATCACATGGTGTTCAGAAAAGCGTGTCATCTTCTGGCAAAAATAGAGCACCATGCATACTGGGCGATAGAGAAGTTGAATCTCGACTCTGAGCTAGCCGGTAGAAAGAGACTTAGTCAATTGCACGAACTTGAGGAGTTTAGGCTCCATGCTTATGAAAATGCAAAGATATATAAAGAGAAGACCAAGAAATGGCATGACAAGCACATAATCCCTCGCACTTTCACTCCGGGACAAAAGGTACTACTCTTTAACTCTAGACTTCGATTATTCACTGGAAAAACTAAGGTCGAAATGGAATGGGCCCTTCTAAGTTGTGAGGATACCACAACATGAAGCGGTAGAACTTAAAGATAAAAATGGCCCGTCGTTCTTGGTGAATGGGCAAAGGGTAAAGCACTACTTTGGAGAAGAGACGTATCGAGATCGTGAAGCTCCTAAGCTAAACGATGAATGATCCAAGCTGGGTCGAGGCGTGACGTTAAACCAAGCGCTCCACAGAAGGCAACCCATGCAACTATGGAATACTTAGTTTTTTTCTTTCTTTAGTTTCATTCTTTTTACTTTTTAGTAATTTAAGTTTTCTAGGATTTAGTTGCATTGTCTTATTTCCGTAGGATTTTAGTTAATTTTGATTCATTGTAATAGCTAGGAACTATGAAAATAGAGAAAAGTACAAAAAATGATGAGTCGTGCCACGACCAAAACTAAGGCGCTGGGTGGGAGGCAACCCACCATTAATCTAACATGATGTGTTCAATTTTTTACAGGGATAACAGAAGGTATAGAACACCGTGTCAAAGGAGTGGAGCATCGAGCCAAGTATTTTTCCAGGCTGGCTCACTGTTTGCGCCCACGCCAAGGGCAAAACTGTTGACACCCTTTTGTAGTGCCATAGTGGTGCGCAGCACCAAGGCTGTTTTGACATGGGCGCACTGTTGGCGCCCCATGCCAATGCACGATCTACTGCAAGTCCTTGATGGCACCTTGGTAGAGCATCACGCCAGGAAAATCTCTGGGTAGGCGCACTGCCGGCGCATCATGCAAGGGGACGAACTACTGAGCACCCTCGACAGCGCAGTTCTAGCACGCCGTGCCCCAAAGGCCAAATACCTGACTCGACCCCCGAAAACCTGACCCACCCCTCCAATCTTCCCTTTTAACTCCTAAACCCACTAATATTCCATCTCATTTTCTCTCTCTACAAACCCATTACACGACCAAATTTCCCAAATCCTCTCCACTCTTAAAAAAATAATTCTTCTTCTCCCCACTCACTTTCTTCTCCAAAAATCCACCATTAATCTTTCACCAAAGATTCTTCTAAACATTATTCCTCCATCTCCAACCCCTCAACTCACTAATCTACCAAGAAAATTCAAAACCCACGAACACCCACCCCCCACTACCCTACTCGAATCACCACCACCCAAACCAAAAAATATTTCTTTCTTCTATTTTCTTCATCTATTTTAGTTTTAATGGCACCAAAAGGAAATAATTTGGAGGTTGGCAGGGGTAGCAAGAGGTCACGAAAGGGTAATGTCACCGGGTCATATAGTACCCAAACTTCGTCTAAGAGGTTTGGTAGGCAAGCAGTTGAGCATCATGGTGAGGATTGGTTTGAAAGTCAGAAGGAGGCTAAGTATCTCGGTGACATGTTAATGAGGTACGCTTGCAATTTGAATTCCCCTATATTTATGAAACCAACTATAATTTGGGGCTACAATATATTTTCAATGATCAAGGGTCTTGTAACCTCACCCTTGTTAGAGAATTTTATGCGAATTGATCACCGAGTAGAAGTACAATCATTCGATGGATATTAGGGGGAAGACAGTTAGATTTACCTCGCGAGTGCTTAATGCGTTTTTGGGTACACCCCATTGTGAGGCTACTAAATATGATCACTTGAAAGAAATGCCACCCTATAGAGATATTAGGCACACATTATGCAGTGTAGACTTTACGGCTAGGTGGGACAGAAGTAAGGACACGGGGAGGCATGCCACCCTTCACTATGCTCATCTAAATCAAGAAGCGAGGGTGTGGTTAAAGATTGTGAGTAGTGTCTTTTTACCCTGTAAACACACTTCTGAGGTTACTAGGGACCGGGTTGTCCTAGTGAACATACTGACGAAGGGTATGCCGATCAATGTAGGTTCTATGCTCAGACAGAACATGATCAAGTTCCCGAATAACAAACGGTGGAGATTCTGTTATGGTGGCCTGATGACTCAGTTTCTGCGAGTTGAGGGTATTGAAGAAGAAGTGGCCCCATACCTAGTTAGTAACCTTGTGGATGTGATGCGCACAAAGGCTCAGGATGTGTCTCACGAGCCTGTCTTATCTACAGTCGACCGGCAAACTAGAGACGATAGTTGGATGGCCTAGATGTTTGGTATGGCGGAGTTACAACTACGCATTGGTGGTGGCCCGGTCATAGATGAGGAGATGGAGGAATTGGCAGAGCGCTATCCACTGACGGATAGTGCCATGTACATGTGTAGGATGGGCATGGCTTTTCAAGAGCCATTAGATGATGACGAGGCCACAGTCAATGAGGAGCTCGATGAAGGTGATGATGATGATAGTGAGGAGGCCGATACGGTATTGATGGTTGTTGATAGGTGAGGAGGCCGATGAGGGTGGTCATGTTGATGACGATGATGAGGCCTAGAGGCTTAAGAAAGTTTCTCTCTAAGTCTATGCTTTGTGTTGTATTGTGCACTGGGGATAGTGCTATCTTTAAGTGTGGGGTAGGAGATGAACTTCCTTGTAGATATTTTACTACTTTATCGGGTCTTTTTCTATTATTAGGTGGGTTTCTTGGCTTTTGTTTTCGATTTTTTTCCTTAGAATAGTCCCATTGAACCGACTAGGACTAGTGTATTGTTTCATTATGTTGAGTCGTAGAGTCATAGAGATGACCGTTTCTAATGATTGATCGATAATGATTGTCTTAAGGGAAAATTAGTCACTAGGAGTAGGTGAATAAGAAACCGACCTTTTGGTATTTTGAAACCTCGTCTTAAAAGTTAGCCAGACATCATGGGTAGTCACACTCTTAAATGCAACTTGAATTGAAATGGTAACCTTGAAACAACTATGGGTTCTTTGTTTGACTATAAATTAATAAAGTTGGGCTTAATTGTGTGGAAACACCGTAATGCGATTTGTATGAGCATGCTAAATATGATTTTATCCTTACTTGTGTCGTGTTTCCATGTGTGGTGAGTAATTGCTTAGTTCTTGCATTGATTGACATCTAGAATTTACCCTGTGTGTGCTTAATGAGTAACTTGTATGACGTAAGGAATATGACTGAGGCATTTTCTTGAATAGCCAATTTTAACTCTCTTGTGTGCCTCCAAATGAATTATCCCTAGTTTAGCACCATTGAGCCTTTTTAAACCACTATTTTTTTTATTAAACCACATATTGAGTTGAATCCCTTTTATTGATAACATGACTTCATTGATTCTAAATGTTGATCCTCAATGTACTATGTTATGAAGTAATTATGAAAGCAATGGTAGAAGTGAAGTAGGGTAGAAATGCTTGTTATTGTGTGAAGTTAAGGAAAAGAGGTGGAAAAAGATGGCCCATGATTGTATAATGCAAAAGCACTTGTGAAAAAGAAAAAAGAAATATATATATATATATATATATAAAGTGAACAAGAGAAAAGAAAAATATATTGTGTATAGAACAAACAAGTGTTTAAATACCAAAAAGGCCAAAGCTTGGGTGTATTTATATGCCTTTTTACAAATATTTGCCCAAATGCATCTTGCGTTTGAGAGAATAATCTTTAAGCTAGTGTTTTATGGTAAGTGTAACTTCATATGAATGCACACTAAGACATGTAATTAGGTTTTGTAGGAGTTTTCAAAGAAAAATGGAGTCGATGGAAGAAAGCGCAAAGAGGAAAGCGGGGACACAAGTCAAATAAGCACGTGCCGGATGAAACAATAAGAAAAATCAGGCCTGGCAACCCTTGGCGCACTGCTTGCGCAGGGCACTAGGCCCTAAATTTTAGAGCAGTGTAGTGGGCGCACTGATGGTGTGCCACGCCAAGCAGCAAATAACTGAAAGGGGGTGTTGGCGCAGCGCCCCAGCCCCTGACCGACGACCACGGTGAAATTAAGTTGATTTAGGATTCTTACTTGGGTCAGAATAAGTTCTTTATTTCTAAAACTCTATAAATAGGACCCTAGGGTTATTTTTTAAGGCGTGGACTACTTTTTGGTGTGCAAGAGCAAGGAATTACGATTCATCTAGGGTTTCAATTCACTACTTCTTCTTTAAGTTTGAATTTGATGAAAACTATTGTTTTTGAGTTTATGAACATCATGAGTGGCTAAAAGCCTTTGTTCTGGGGTTGTAGCTACGGGTTATTGTGGAACATCGAATTGCTTTTGAATTGATTATTAGTTATTGGTTAAATTACTTTTGTATTCTTATTTTAGTATTTCATGATTGTCCACCATAAAGATAAATATCTTGTCTATTTTGGGACTCGAGAGACGTAGAGGTAGATAGACCAAAGAATACAAAGAGCTTGATCTAGCTTTCATATCACTTTTCTAGATTCGTGTTTAGGAGTGACGCCCGGACAAACACCGAGCTTTGTTACGAAATAGGATGAAATATAAATACTCACAAATTAGGATTGCCTATCCCCGCTCAATGATGTAGTTAGGCAGCTAGTTGGAGTAGGCGATTAGAGGTCGAGAGATCATGATCATAAAATCAACCCTGTAAATCAGTAATTTGATAACTATAATTGATTCATTGCATGAGATGTGATACATGAAACCCAAAGCATGCTGCAGCCCTGGAATTGTCTCTTACTTGTTTAACACACCAGAAATTAAATTTGTTCGCATTAGTTACTTTTACTTTTCATATTATCACAATAGTAGTATAGATAATCTCAACTTCCTGATTCACTTGTGTTACTTAATAAATTTGATAGAATTGAATACAAATTGATTATAAGTCGCTTGGGTACAACAATCCGGTTCTTCAAGACCCAGTTATTACTTTTGCGACCATGTACACTTGCGTGTACAATTGGGAGCAACACAATAACACCTTTTTTATGCTAGCCGATCAAGCATTTGATTAATGAAGGGCATAGGAAAGTGCTACTTCTCGGTCCAATAGTTAAGCTTCCCGTAATCCATACATACTCACCATCCGGTTACGGGCCGAGTAGCCACAAATTCAGCCTTCTCATTCGGAATTACTGTCATACCACCTTTTTAAGGATGCATTGAACCAGACTCACCCATTGTCTATGCGCAATAGGAAAAATTACCCCCGTATCCAACCATTTTATTATATCTTTCTTCACGACACCTTGCATTAGAGGATTTAGCCTCGTTTGGTGCTCAATTCTTGGTTTACATCCCTCGGTGAGTTGTATTTTATGAGTACACTCTCCCGGAGAAATTCCTACAATGTGAGCAATGGACTAACCCACAGCTCTAAAATGTTTTTTCAACACTTTTATCAACAACTCCACATTCCATGTTTCGAGATCATTTGCAATAATAACCGGGAATGTATTGTTGGCCCCTATGAAGACATATCTAAGATTAGAGGGGAGTGTTTTCAACTCCAATTTGGAGGCTCTAATATGGATGGTTTGGCCGGTGGTACATCTTGACTAGACAAGTCAATGTCTATTTTTTTTGGATTTTGATTGTATGATCCCACACAAATAAGAGCAGCTAACACTTCATCATAATCGCTTATTTCTTCTTCATCATAATTGAGTAACACAGCTGCAAAAGATTCTTCATTACATGTCGCGGTACTAATACTAGCCACCGCCTCATCAATTCAATCCAAGTGTGACACTACATGCATGTCACTTGGATATTTCATGGATTTGCAAATATTGAAACTAACCTCTTCTTCATTAACCCAAAACTTCAACTCACCCCCTTCAACATCGACCAAAGCTTTGTCTGTGGCAAAGAATGGTCTACCAAGAATAACATGGATCTCAACATCAATCTCACAATATAAGATCACAAAGTCAACAGGGAATACAAAGGTGTCCACCTTTACTAGAACATCATACACTACCCCAACCAGTCTTTTTATTGAACGATCAGCCATCAACAATCTCATGTTCGTTGGTTTCGGCTCTTCGATGCCAAGCTCATTGAAGACCTTCAATGGCATCAAGTTTATACGTACCTCGAGATCACATAATGCTTTAGAAAATGTGTATAAATCAATGGTACATGGGATAGTGAAAGCTCCCGGATCCTCTTTCTTCACAATGGCATTGTTTCTCATAATAGTACTACAAGTTTGAGACACCTCAATTATTCCACAATCAACCAATCTCTTCTTCGTAACCAACTCCTTCATAAATTTTGCATATCCAAGCATTTAAACCAACGCATCCACCAATATAATATTGATTGACAAATCTTTGACTTCCTCCAAGATTTACTGAAATTTTACATTATCATCTTTCTTCCTCAACCTTTGAGAAAAAAAGAGGGGTGATTTTGATTGGAACCTTAACACTTGGAATCATAACATTGTCATCATTATTGCTTGCTTGTGGATCAACCTCATCATTTTTGGCCGATGGTGCTTCAACTTGTTGTGAAGGTTCATCAGCGACAACTACACTCTTTTTACCATGATCCTCACTAACTGGTGCATTGTTGAGTATTTTGCCGCTTATAGTTATTATGTATGATACTAGGGTTGCCTTTACTGAGTTAATATTCATGTGGTCCGTCAATTCTTCCTTTAGCTTTGAATATACAAGAGCAGCGAGCTGACGCATTTTCTCTTCAAGTATTTTGATGGAAGACGAGTGAGAAGAAACCGTGTTTGACAATGATGAGAAATCACTTCTCATTTCTTGCAATATCAAATCAAACCCTTCCACTTTATCAAGAATCTTAGCTAGAATCTCCTCGGTTCGAACACTTTTCGAGTTGGTAAGGCCATGAAGTTACACATATTCTTCTCGATCAAACTCACTTCTGTCCCAACGTTCCCTTCTATCACCCCCAATCAATGTCTTCCCAACTACCATCGCTACTCCCAGTCCAACCTTGATTTACGGTAAGCTTTAGATAACTTAACCGCAAATCCCCCATTCGGTCACCACTCAAATTCATGTATTCTTTGTATGCATCCTCAAGTATATTCTTTCCATGACTCATATCAATTGCATTTAGTAATCTTGCACCACTTCCCATGACAAGTTTTGACAAATTCTCAAATTGAGCTATCAAAGTAGCTATACTCTCATCATGCTTTTGGTTCTTCTCTTCTTGTTTCCTTGAGCAATGCTAACTGTGGG